>OMLP01005323.1:4634-16509 GCA_900302685.1 Spondyliosoma cantharus | reverse complement strand
TGTCGTGCAGCGGAAGCCTGAAGTAGTAATCTAGTAGAAATACTGTGTGTGTGTGTGCAAGTAAATGTATTTATACCTATATACTGTACTCGAGTAAATACATTTAGTTACTGTACTTGCCATAGCTGGCACAGACACAACTAGGGGTCGACCGATATGGCTTTTTCCGGGCTGATGCCGATACTGATTGTCAGAAATCAAGGAGACGGAGAAAAGTGATATTTTTGGGACCGATATTCATTTAGTGCAGTAAAAATGAAACCGCATCAAGAATTTCGAACAGCCAGTGAATTAATAATAAAATAAGTGCAATTTACTCAAGTACCGTTCTTGAGTGCAATGTTCAGGTACTTTACTTAGATTTTCTCCCTCTCGTCCACATTTATTCGATACATTAAGACACCAGTTACTTTGCAGATTCAGTGATTATAGGCCATTAATTGTGACGTGTTATTGATCAGATATTGATGTGAGAGGTACACTGTGTCAGAGGATGTTGCGTCAGAGCCAAAGTAGCACATTTTTTAGCACATTATTTTAATGGCAAAAATGCATTTGATAAAAAAAATCCCAGATACCGATAATTGGGAAAAAGCTGAATATCGGCCCCGACTTAAACTTGCATTAACCCATGCTCCAATCTGTCTCCCTCCTGCTTTATTACACAGTCAGTACGTTTAATAACTACAACATTTTACAGTGTATTCAGAGTGGAGTGCTACAGATCTATTTACAGAAACCCCACAGAGGACTGACTCCAGGTCAGTTCTGTAAAAAACTTTTAATTGGTACAGAACCTGTTGCTCGGGAAGCGACATGAAAAACAAACGCAGGGGTGGGGATGATTTCCAGCCTTGTCCTCCTCCACCCTCCTCCATCATCGCAGTCTCTCGCCTCCTGCTTAGCTTATGCTGGACTGCGGACGGCTCGAGTCCGTCTCCACCTGCCTGCTATTGCGGCACAGCGGTACAGTGAGCGTGTCCTGACTGCACCCCAGGACAGATGCCAATTTCACATCCTCCCCGTAAATAACCACTTGCCTTTGCCTTTTTTTCCTCTGCGTTAGATAAAAACCTCCCATCGCGTTTTAATTGCGATAGGTAGCTTTTTTGTAAACGTAGCAAAGTTTGCTCCACGATGGACTCAAAGCGAGATAAAGACCAAGGTAAGTTGTCTCCGGATAGCTTGTTGCTACGTCGCTATGCTAGCCACAAGCGGCTTAGCGCTAGCTAGCCGGGGCTTAAGCTAACTAAGCTCTAGCTAACAACGTATTCGTCCGTTGCACAGATTCAAATGTACGTGTGTCAGCTTTTTGGAGAGAGGGGGAGGACAAACAGTACAATTACCATTTCATTGAATAACCCACCCACTTTCATCCGTCTGAATCATCCTCATGAATTCACGCAGCCTGCTTCTTCTTCCTCACGACGTTTTATAGTTCAGGTGCAGGTCGCTACCCACATTAGCATAAAACACATTTGCTGAGCATCGAGCTAAGCTAAACACCATCAGCTTTTTATTTTTATTTTTTTTAATTTTTCTGCAGGTGGTAACATAATGCAAGATGTGTGTGTTTGGTGGCCCTACTCATCCCACCCACGACTGTCTTCTTTCATTTGTGTTGTGTCTGCCTGCCCTGTCGTGTCATGGTCTAAGTGAATAAATAAAGCCAGTCTTTATTTAAGTCTGATAATAAAATGGTGAAATGGGGGCCCAAACATCATTATTCCTGGATAAACCTGGTGAGCCTTATTTTTCCAGTGACACTTGCTCTCCTCAGGGACTCACTGTTTCATTATGTGCAGGCTCATGAAGGACTACTCATGTGTGGTTAAGAGTCAGGGGTCTGATGCTGCCTCAGGAAATTAAACCAAATATAACTTCCCCTCAGCTGTTATTCATGCATGCAGCTTTCAAGCTAATACCATCACAGTCAACGCACAGGAGCCGGCACATCTGCCTGTTTGTTGACCTCCCCTGTGCTCTGGAGCTGACAGTATACAAGCCCAGCATGCTGCCAGATATGAAAAGAAAAAACGTGGTCCGCTTGAATTGGTATTCACTTCGAGACGATTGCACGGGTTATTTGATCGTCCCACCGTAAAGCAGAAGAGACACATCGCTTCCAGCATTCTGCACATGACTCACGAATAAGGAGTCTGTGATTGTATTGCATAGTTAAGGATAGAAAAAAAAAAGAAGTGAATGTGCTTGGTTATTATGCTGCAGTCTTGTCCCTCTTGGTTCTTTCAGATGCAGACTGTGAGAAGATATCCGCTGCGCTGCTCAAGTCCCGAACAGGGGAATTTGACCTGGAGTCGATATTGTTCCTCAAATTGAGAGGTCTTGGTAAGACGTGCTACTGTCTGAGCTTTCAAAAATGCCTCTTTAGAGTGTTTTAATTGTATTTATAATTGTTATTTCTTTGTCTCACAGGAATTCATGATCTTGGATGCATTGGCGAGTGTATGACTTTGGAGAGACTGGACCTCTCTGGAAACAACATCACTAATTTAGGTCCTCTGGCATCTCTGCGGCATCTTACTTCACTCAATTTGTCATCTAACAGGATTTCCAATATAGGTAAGACTTCAAGAGCAATCTATTCTTTATTTCCAGTCCCTGTCATGGATAGAATTAGATATTTTAATGTGCTGTTTTTGCTTTTGTCATTTCAGAGCCCCTGCGTAGTTGTGAGAGTTTACAGAACTTAAACGTGGCTGGTAATATCATATCAAGGTATCACTACATAACTGTTGCCCAAATGCTTAGCATAGATGAATAAACACATGAATATGTGCCTAGTTGCATTGTTAGCTACATTGTGTAACAGCAATTACATCTGCCATTAATGTTATACATACAAATATATTTTCTTCTAGTAATTATATTTAAAAAGAAAAAGCAGTTTTCTGAATTGGTCATGTTAAATAATCCCTTATATGTGTCATTTCTCAACAGCATTGAGAGCCTCAGCAGCCTTCAGCCTTTGAAAAAGCTAGAAAATATACGTTTTAAAGACAACACCTACAATTACTCCAATCCAGGTAATTTATTGAGAGCTTACTTGAAAATAACAATGTGGATGGAAGAATCTCAATAAGGGAACTCACAATGATTTCTCTCTGTCAGTGTGCAGGAACGCATCGTACAGAACAATAGTTCTTGAGATGTTCCCCAACATCAAGGTGCTGGATGGTAAGTTGTGTTTTCTTTTCACTTTCTTTGCGTAACATCAACTCTCAGATGATGTTGAATGTGTCTCTGGATTTGAACGTCAAAAAAAAAAAATCTTTTAAAATTGTAGGTGAAAGAGTGGTCGGACGTGGGAGTGACTTGTACCAATTATGCAAAGACATCGATGATACCATCAAAGGTACGTGTTAACTAATGTGTTTTTGTGTCACCACTGGCAACTTGTGACCACAGTCCATTCATCAGATTAGCTTCAGTTGTTGGACGTAGTATTTGTTTATCACGTCTGTGGTGCATTTGTTGTTTGTTTGCCCCGTCTTGTGCATGTAAAATATTAATGAACAAACTGTTGATTCCTCTTTCTATAAATGTTTTAGCTGGTTCTTACAAGAATGGACAGCTTGTTGAACACACCGATTGCAAACCGTGGGTGGAGGACAGTTACTGGGAGATAAAGAGATCAAACAACGCCATCATTGATGAGGCTTATAAACAGTTTAACGGTAAGAAAAGTGCTGCATGTGATCTAACAAGGTGTTACTTGACTATGTTGTGTTTACAGAGTGGTATCCTGTCTAATCCTCGACATTTCTGTTTCTTCAGATGTTCTTCATGAATGCAGACTCCTCAACAACAGAGCCACTCATGTAATTTCGCAAACTGAAAGATCCATGAGCCTGAAGAAGCAGCCAAAGCAATATGCCATCTGAGTTGGGCAATATTGGACACATTTGTGTGCAACATTTAGCAACTTTTTTGTTGTATGATAAAACCATGGCTATAATAATGTACTGTAGGATTTTTCGAATTACTAAGCTACATCCAAATGCTTGATCCGTATCATTGCTGGACACACGTTCTGTGTTGCAGTGTGAGGCATTTGTTGAAGTTGTATCGCATCCTATGCATTATGTAACTGACGATACATGTAAGCGGTATGAAAAACCTTTATCCATACTGACACCCCTCAGTTTGGTTCCAAGATGTCTTTACTTGCACAGTGTGCATTTTGTACCATGTTGTAGCCCGCAATTATGCCAAGAGCTATGCTGCTTAAAACATTTCTATAGGTAAGTGATTAAGAGCTGTTTTTCCATTTTGCATTGCTGGATAGTTTTTGGGAGATGCTGCGTCCCATGCTGTATGCTTTCTATGTAAGTTGAACTTTTGCAAAATGTGATTGAATGATTGTTTCAGCTGTTTCTACTTGTTTTATACCATAAAGTTTATTAAGTGTACAATCAACTTGTGGGATCTACTCTGCTTATAAAAGGCGTACTTCACATCTTTGATTTTTATTCCAATCTACAGAGTGTACTTGCTGCTTACACATGTGATTGAAAGAAATGGGCAACCCTTGGAACTCACTTGTGGTGGGGATTGTTGCAGTCCACTGGCGCCACCTGCTGGCTTAAACTGCCCTGCAAAACTAATCGCAATCAGCTATATTGGCTAAACGTGTGCAGTCCAGTTATAATATGCCCACAGTGTACTCACACACAAGAACAATTTATATGAAGATAGAAATCAACATCCAGCTGACAACAAAGCTGAACAAAGATAGGTAAAATAAGCATATATAAAGCCAAAGTGACCAAAAAACCCCCACTTCACCCCAGTTTGCAATTGTCTGTTTTAACTCTGCATAAATGTGTGTGTCTCGACATCGTTGCAAATGAGGGAAACCTGATTTTCAAGGTCTCAAATAACATGCAAATGCGTATTATACAAGCAAAGAAGTGTTTACGTTAAATTCAAACATGTGCAAAGGAATGTATTGAATGGGTTATACATTATATACATTATTAGGTGGATACAGTACATACATTTGTATAATCTAATGAATGACAACAGTAACATTGCCAAATCAATAGCACAAAATAAATACATTTCATACATTCCAGTCAGAAGGCTTGCATAATATTGTTAAAGCAGGATTTATATTTGTCAGTGATGGACACACTGTGTGTCTCACACACTCGTACTACAGACTAAATGTATTTCGTTAGCCTGTTTATGGTGAGAAACCTGCATTTAGTTTGTTTTTTCATTCAACTCACTTCCTTAAATCTCACCCAGTGCTAATCCCGGAAGACACCCAGAGAAGAGAATCGTGACTATAACGTTGCTATGTTTGTAAAGTGGTCAGGAATCAAGCACTTTTACTCCTACAAAATAAGTGAAATTCTCTCACATTCTGACGTTATGTAATGTGTGAATGTATTTAATATCGGTTTATTTCGAAAGAGGAGGCTTTTCAGAACGGAAATCCGCTTTGTGTTGTTGTTGCTAGCTTGACAAGGGCTGCTACTGCTGCATCGACCTTGGCTGGCTGAGGATGGCAGGAAAAGCGTGGAGGTCAGCTGTAAGTACGGCAGAAATGTCCAGAAGTCCTGCACCAAACGCATGACATTGTGTTCGTCAACTGAGTAGTTGACTGTCGTTGACATGGTCGAAGACAGCAGGCTTATCAGAGACAGCATCTACCCAGCTAACATGCTAGGCACTAACGCATAGGCTACTTGTCTGTGGTTACTATAGCAACCTGACTCTTGATTGCTACTTAGCTAGCTAGCTAGCTAGCTACATTTTCTCTTGTGAAATGCTGTCGTAGAAGTCATAACTGGTTTCTGAAGTTAGGCACCGAATTGCAACACATGTCAATGAAATGTCCCTCGTCTACAGACTCTTAATCTACTAAGAACATGGCTCAGTGGCAAGGATAAAATCAAGGCGCAGGAAGTAAGTTAAGCATACGTATTAAGCTAACTACAAGGTTGACTGTCCTTGCTGCGGTAGGAGAAGAGCTTGCTAGCGATCTCCCTCAGTAGCTGTGTTATATTAAAATCTGGAATGGGCATTTTCTTTTGCCACTTTTGCTAAGTCAGATCGTCTTTTCTATTGCACTTCCACAATTTCCGAGCAAAGATAACCACGTTATCTGCTGCAAGCTACCGATTGTGCTTCAAGAATAACGGTGACCTCTCGCCCGACTTGTTCTATTAGTCCTCATCTGTACATTACAACATTCATTTCCTGTCATGGTTGTCTTTGCCCTTTTTGCTGGCATGTTAAGGTAGTATATGGGCCCTTAAGCCATAGGCTAATTCATTGGCTTATAGTCATATGGTCACACATACTGAACTAGACAACAGTAAAGTGACTAATCAACACATCTAACATGCTAATTAAGGACCAAAGTTATGCTTATCTATCTATCTATCTATCTATCTATCTATCTATCTATCTGTCTATTATGTTCATGTAGACACTCATCCCTTGCGTGTTTCATGTAATTGTACTACTATTCATGTTTCATGTACTTTCTTGTTCAAGAAAGATTACATTAGTTCCGCAGTTTTCCAGATCAAGTACTGTAAACATGAGAGTGCACAATTCTTGAATCATTCCGTTCCTAGTATGTTCGCTACTCCAATATGCTTTTCTCAATTCACATCCCATCCTTATGCTGCGTGGAAGTGTTTGATTTGTGCCGATATAAACCTGATTATTTTTGATTGTCAGGTGTCATGGGTGGTCGGAGCTGTGAAGAAAGAGACTCCACAGGCCAGGACGTTCACCCGTGGGGTACATGCCTCTCCTTTGGAGCTTTTGTGATAGCATGTTGACTATCTGTGAAGTGCATAGTTATTCACGTGTCACTGAATGTTACGTGTCTTTGTCCTGCCTCACAGATTCAAACTGTTACTCTAATCCCTGGGGATGGAATTGGTCCGGAGATCTCCACTGCTGTTATGAAGATATTTGAAGCAGCTGAGGTTAGTTCTAGAGAAGGGGAACATCACTGTCCGCCACGAACATTAACCCGCAAAAGCATTTTTTAGGTTCCAGTGGATAACACTTTTTATCCATGACTTTAACAAAATCTGATCAAATTAGAAATGTAAGATGTAGAAAGAACTGAGTGAACTAATGTTGCTGTACATTTGATTTAGGCTCCTATTCAGTGGGAAGAGAGAAATGTTACAGCCATCCAAGGACCTGGTGGCAAGTGGATGATCCCTCCTGATTGCAAAGAATCAATGGACAGGAACAAAATTGGCCTAAAAGGTTCACTTCCTTAAAACATCAATAAAGTACTATTATCCTTTGTGTTGGAAAGAGGTTTTCACAAATACTTAACTGATATGCCTTTTCATTATAAACATGGCGATTAATTTGTATCCCTCCGAAAAGAGGTTGGCGGGTGAACTCGTAACTGATTTTGAATTCATTAACAAAATACAGGTCCTTTGAAGACGCCAATAGCTGCTGGCCACCCATCTATGAACCTGCTGCTGAGGAAAACCTTCGACCTCTATGCCAATGTGCGTCCGTGTGTGTCCATCGAGGGCTATAAGACCCCGTACACTGATGTGAATCTGGTCACCATCAGGGAGAACACTGAGGGAGAATACAGTGGGATTGAACATGTGGTAAGACCCTTGTCCGGTTGTCGAATTTTATTGATTACAGTTTTATTCTTTTGACCTTTTGATGATATCCTCACTGAGTCAACATGTAGGAATATTTTTCATTTTCTGTGGATCAAAACATTGTATCTCAGTAATCCTTTTTAGCTTCCCCGCTGCCTTCTGATGTTTAGTAATATGATTGTTAGCATTTTGTTTCTGAAATCATTCAAACACTATTTATAGTTTACAGATTTGACCTGAATCTTTCTTGGATGTGTATATTTTCAGATTGTTGACGGAGTCGTACAGAGTATTAAGCTCATTACAGAGCAAGCCAGCCAACGCATTGCAGATTATGCTTTCGAATATGCCAGAAATAACCAGAGGGCCAGTGTTACTGCTGTTCATAAGGCCAATATTATGTAAGTTGGATTCAATACACTTTTTTTTTTTTTTTTATCTCATTTGTCATTTTAAAAGTAATCCGTTAAAGTTAAATGGTTATCCTCACTTTTTTGTAGGCGCATGTCAGATGGACTGTTCCTCCGGAAATGCAGAGAGGCTGCTGAAAAGCACAAAGATGTGAAATTCACTGAGATGTACTTGGACACTGTATGCCTTAATGTAAGTCCCAATAGCTTTTGTTATGAATTTGTGTATAAGAAGGATAAGAAGCAATGGTTCTTTTGAAAGTTTGCATATTTAACAATCCCAATTGATATAGTGGCTTTATTTATACCTGTTTTAACAGATGGTACAGGATCCCACACAGTTTGATGTATTAGTGATGCCAAATCTGTATGGAGACATTCTGAGGTAAGATAGAGTGCATGCTCTCTATTATTTTTGTGCATCTTTAAATTGCACCAAAAAGAAACATATTTACTTTGCCAGAAAACACATATTTGGACATGCATGTATGATACACACAGTGTACATGGACCAGGTGAATAGCGCAGACTGGAAGGATTCAACCAGGCTGCATTTTAACCTAAATAATGATGAGTAACAATCACAAAAAACTATTCCTTGGCAAAGTAAAGGTGATTAAAACCTTCACTAAATGCTGAAGATGACGTCACAATGGCAGATAGCTGTATCGGTTAAAAATGATGTGCCTACATACATTAAATCTTATTTTCAAGTTGAAAGTGCACACAAGTATATTCTTAAGGTTACTGTGTTGACTATTGCAGTGATCTCTGTGCTGGACTTATTGGAGGCCTTGGAGTGACTCCGAGTGGAAACATTGGCGCCAATGGTGTTGCCATATTTGAGTCGGTATGCTGTTTTTAATAATCAGACTCCTTTTTCTCAAGTTTCCCAATAACTCCCATGATCAAAGTACAAGTTGTGCAGTTTCAATTAGTGGCATGAGACTACACTTATTTTTTTTATAGGTTTTTATAGAAATGTCAACGCCCATGATTGATTGTAATACATTTCTCCGACAGGTTCATGGGACTGCTCCAGATATAGCTGGAAAAGACATGGCCAACCCGACCGCCTTGCTGCTCAGTGCGGTCATGATGCTGCGGCACATGGGCCTGCACGGCCACGCTAAGAAGATTGAAGCTGCCTGCTTTGACACCATTCGAGACGAAAGGGTAATCTACTCGAGATGAAACTGAGACATGCAGTTGTGATGACTTGTTCCCACTCCTATTCATAATGCTTTTGTCATTTGTCTTCAAGGTTCGCACGAAAGACCTGGGAGGAAACTCAAAGTGCTCGGAATTCACTGAAGCAATATGTCAAAGAGTGCGAGATATGCAGTAAAAGGATGCTGATGGGGCTGTGTAGTAATCGTTAGAGTCTTTTCATCATGTCATGATGTATCTGCACATTTTAAACCAAAATACGTATTTAAAAAAAGACTCAGGAGTTTGGGATCCTGAATGTTTTATTTTTCTCTGCACACTCAAAAGCACTGTCTTAAAACTCTTGAGCAACATTTAGTGTATGTGATACATATTTTATGCCTGAACTGTTTATGTGGTGGATGTTGTCTATTTATTGGCTATACTTGGCCCCTTGTCTAATGTATTTGACACTGTTATTTCAATGTTAAAAACACAATCTGTAACCCCCATTACAAATCAAGAATCATTCAAAATGTATGCCAAACTGTCAGAAAATATTTCAAATACATGTGGTTAAAAAATACAGATTGGGGCTGTAACGATTTAAATATAATCAAGCTTCCGTACGTGATATTTACAAATGTTTTGCACCAAGTCTTTTTTCATGTCATTCTGTTTTCCTCGAAGCAAATAACATGAATGTATAAAGAAAAATGAATATAACAATGACTTCAGAAATGCAAGACTTTTTATTCCGTGTTATACAAATGACTCTCAGGGGTGTCATATGCCCTTTTAGCTGCTATGAGGTTGACCTGTGATTAGATTCCTGGTGAAAGTTGAGTTTTTATCTGAATTGGTTGTAAACCATATACTCTATCCTACCAAACATTTACACAAAATACACAGTAAGATCCTGTAATGCAAGTAATGTAGCTGGTATGATTTTAAAGCAGGAAAAAAACAAATTGTTGACTACAGACAGATATGAACTAGATGCACATATTTAAGCCTATGAGAAATGCATGAAAATGCTGTGACGTGGTGAAATTCTTAATATTGTATTAGCAAGTATTATTCACTATTTAAAACTTAATCTTGGTTTCCTCTTGAATATTAAAAATAAATAAATATAGTACCTCTATTCTTTATGCATTCTATACACAAAACACGTATAATTAAATCCCATGCATGTCCACAAGAATGATGAGATATGCAGGTGCCACGTGATTCTCAAACAAGTTACACAGTCAGTCGCACTATTCTTGATATAAGTTCTCTACGACCTTGTGGTACATCTCCAACACGACCGGGCGCCGAAGCTTCATAGTGGGGCCTGGAACGAGATAATGATACAAGTCTCAATATTGCGTAGCTTTTAATACGAAAAGCGTAATTTATTTAGGAAGACATTGTCTACTGATTGATTAAATGTACCTAGCTCTCCTCCAGAAACAGAAAAGTCCTTTCTGAGAATCGTCCACTTTTGTATGCGCTGGGCATTAGAGGTGGCAGCAGAGTTGACTCTGTTGATTCCATCTTGAATTGCCTGGTACACCTCTTTGTCCTTTCCTCCAATGATGTCAGACATTTTTGTTGCTTGGCTGCCGAGCTGTTTGCAAAACTCCACAGCCTCCGGGCTCAGCTCCTCTGTCGGTTCCATGGTTTCTGCATCACTACAGCACTGGAACGCAGAATTAAAATCCAGGAATCTTACATTTTTCAACACAAATGATGACCAATTGGGAAAGTTGTCATTTAGTGCATTAAAGCATTTCCTATTATATGGACAAAGACTACCTTGAGGGTCAAAAGCATTGACAAGAATTTCCTCTTGTCCCCTATGAGCATGGCACTGCTGATGATGGGCAGCTCTTTCTTCACTGCTTCTTCGATGGGAACAGGGGGGATATTCTCCCCTCCAGCTGTGATGATCAACTCTGAATAGAGAGAGAGCACACCCTGACATTAGAGCTGCTTACGGTTTATTACAAAAATAATGGATCTTCCGTTCAAACAAGGTGTGGGTCTACGGTGACCTGAGAAAAGCAATTTTCTTACAATAGCCTTATTTGCCCAGATAGCTCTACCTTTTATCCTCCCCGTGATGTACAAGAAACCCTCCTCGTCTATCTTCCCCAGGTCTCCAGAATGGAGCCATCCGTCTTCATCCAAAGTTTCTCTCGTCTTGTCTTCCATGTTCAGGAAACCCATGAAAATGTTACGTCCCCAAAAGCAAATTTCACCCGTCCCCTCACAGTCGATGTCGGCCATTTTGTATCGACAGCCAGGTACCACCTTACCACAGCTTTGACAGGGGAGAGAAATCTCTCTGTTGGGTTGCATTCATAGCATTCAAAGCACTTCAAGAGTAACTTGGGTATTTTTTGACATGCAATGTTACGGCCCTTTTATTTTTACCTTGGTAGTTTGTAGGCTTTGGGACCTGACATAAAGTGAGGTCCCGTGCTCTCACTCATGCCATATGCCTCATACAAGCAGATATTTAGGCCCAGGAAAAACTGCACAGTTTCGCTGCTGATCGGTGCGGCTCCGGAGAAAAACTTCCGACAGCAAGACAGGCCAAGCTCAGCCCGAAGCTTCTGCAGCACAAGGCTGTCAGCCAGGGAAACGAGGAATGGTCTCTCATCCTCCCTGAATAAAAAAAAAAAAAAAAAAAGA
>OMLP01005320.1:20369-31553 GCA_900302685.1 Spondyliosoma cantharus | reverse complement strand
GAGCGGAGCCCAGCGAGTCAGCCATCTTGAGGCTTCTCCCTCTATTTACTCTCTTTCCCCAACGGCCGCCGCTGCTGTTTTTTTGCTCGACGTGCAGGCAGGCAGTGAAGGGGCGGGGCAGTGATGTGATTGACAGGCGGGCCGGAGGGGGCGGGCTCAATGCTTGATTGACAGGCAGCGAGGGAAAAGCTAGAGGCGGGGCTTAGCTGCTGTGTACTGTTCATGTATTATGTAAAAATAATAATAAAGAGAAAAGTCACTGACAAACCATCCACTAGTCACTTATTAATGCAACCCAGTACAGATGCTGCCCTGAAGATTTAGTGTGCAGGATTTAGAGGCAGAAATGGAAGATAAACATGTTTCCTTTAGTGTATAGCCACCTAAAACTAAGACATTGTGAAAGAAGCGGCTGTAAAACGGTGGAGTAATTCTTTCTGAGACGAGGGGTGTTCAGTTGGTTAGAATCTGCATCTTCACCACTAGATACCACTAAATCATACACGCTGGTCCTTTATTAGTAACGCAATTAAATATTATTTTTAATATCTATGAATGTGTAATAACATTCTCAAACTCAACATACGAAACAGATTAATTGAGTTTATGACTTTGTGTCTATTGAGAATTTGCCTAGGCATGTCAATCAATCATGGTCATCTGTCTATTCGAGGGCTGAATTAAAAAAAAAAAACTTAAGATAAAACCTGTAAAAAAGCACATAATTGATTTCTTTTTTTAGTTATGTATACCAAATCTTTGTGATTTGCCAATATCATTTATCAAAATTGAGCTGATGACACCCACAGTAATAGTGGTTTCCATCCTATTACAAAATACTGAAAAAATTATGCAGTTTTACATCTGAGACTTGACACCCATGCTGTGCAGTCCAAAGAGCGCCTGCAGGGCTTCAGATGAGGCTGCAAATGGTATTGAAGTGCATTAACCTCACATGGTGAGAGGTGGTGTACAGGGGTGGACATCACACATTAGTTCTTGTCCTCCCCACTACTGTTTTCCTCCAGGGTGTACAGTCTAAAGGGACATCCACTTTCACCTGTTTCTTTAATCTGCTCTGGCATTTCTCTCTCCAGAACAAGACCCCTAAGCAACAGCACGCTGCCCTCAACTGAGTGATGTGTGTAAGTGTGTTTGTTTAAATGTAAATGTTCTCATCAAAGGGAATAAACTTGCCCTCTCTCGTCTAATCTCCACAACTGGATGAGTTTATCACATCATTATAGAGTGCCATGGATCCTCCGGCGCTGTTTACACTTTGATTTATTGAGATGAAAACATTTTCTTCACTCAGGCTGATTGGCGGGGCTCTCGGTGCGAGACCCGTCAGCCTGTGACAGCCAAGCGTGAATACTAAACATGATTAGCGGCTGCACGAGGTGGGTTGTAAAGTTACAGCTGGCCATAAACATTGCGACAAGATTATCATATGATGCAAGGCAGAAGGGGTAATCTGAAGTCTGGTTGTGGCCTTACTGTGGAGGATCGAAACTGCCAAAACAAAAAATACATAAATAAATGAATTTATTTATACCTATTCTTTTCCCTTTGCATCTTCCATAAACCTATTTATTTCCTCTTTTTTTCATTGTTGTTTCTTGGAAATTCTTGTCTATTTCTGCTTCATCATGCAGTTGAAGAGGCTGTAATTAAAAGCGTGGTACGGGTCAACTTTTTCTCCTGTTGGTTGATCGACATCAAAATGCGTAGACCGACTATTGCTCCCACATCGGTGGCATCGAAGACAGCCTCAGGTTTACAAGAAAAAAAAATACATAAATAAATACGCTTAAAGTTTAATAAATAAAATGGAAAAATTAAATATGACAGTAAAATAAAGGAATTGATACAAATGTAAATAAATACAGAAGAAAATTAAAACAGATCAATTTATATCACATAAAAAAATAATAAATGCTCACATGCATTTATTTTTTTTATATCCTTTTTTACATCATCTTTTTTTGATGACTCATTGATGTATTTATTTCTTGATTTTGGCACTTTGGAAGCTCCATACAAACAGCCCACCATGAGGTGAGTGTGAGCAAGCCAAGTTCTTCCAGCTGCTACTGTATGTGACTAACGTGCCTAAAAATAATCAGGTCGAATACATTATGCCGTACATACTCCAGGCCTTTAAAACAGTGCCGACACAGTTTTCACTTTCTTCAGACGGCAGCGCTGCCTGCTGCTACTGCTCACATACACTGAACACTGATTGGCTATATTTATAAGCCATTACATAACATGTTAAACTGCTCCATGGGAAAACTGAGGTGACCCAGTTAAGATAGCAACCTGGCTTAATTTATACAACACAGAAAGAGAGAGTGTGTGAAATTATCAGGTGGAAAAGTCAGAAAAGGAGTAACATAAAGACGAGGCAGTGCTGACAGCCTGTGTAATGAATGTACTGGATCCTGCCTTATGATGCAATATATGTATTTTTAGTGATAGTTATTTATATTCAGTGATTTATTTATACAAGTATTATAAAGCAGACTTAGAGTATTTTGGTTCTTCTGTTTTTAGCCCTCGCTGCAGTGGCCCAGGGCCTGGTTGAGAGGATGAATCCTCTTCCCTTTTTTGACCGATATAAAAGTTGACTGACCCTCTCGCCTCCTTCACCACATCTTGAAACAACGTTTAGTCCTGTAACCCTGAAACAATTTAAAAAGATCTACTTGCTGACAACATTTTCCAAAAAGAAATCCATGGAAACTTAAATGTGCCACTCCATCAAGACGGCAAGTGACCTTTCCCCCCTCTTAGAATAATTTAATAATCCAAGTGAAACAGGTCAGAAGATGCGATTTCTGCAACAGGTGCTTATATCGGTTGCTTTTACAGATATATCATACTGTGATGAGCTGTATAATTAATCTGAAATGAGCTTTGGCTACATGTGAGCAGAAACAAATAATCACAGTATGTCTTCCCACCTGCTGCGCCTGTGTGTGTGTGTGTGTAAGGTGAATACAAATGTGAAACCCTCAAGGTCTCCATGTAAGGCAGCGAGCGCCTGTGTTTATACCACCTGCCGCGATTAATTAATCGCCATATTAGTGCGTGTGTGTACGTACATTCATCTCAGGCAGATCTTCCAGGTGTGAGAGGGGATCTCCTGCTGTGACACACACACACACACACACACATACATACACAGGATGGCTGACATGATTGGATTATATGTGCAGAGCCAGTAGGAGACCCAATTATATCACTGTATTTTTTGAGACAAGTCAAAGTGATTTATTAACCACTTAACTGCTCCGTAGTGCAAGTAGAAGTGTCAAACACAACCCGCACACACACTTTCTCCTGACATCATCGTAAAGGAATAAAAACAACGAGTCGCGTCTTTACTTAATGTTCATTTTTACTGATTGATTTCTGCAACATACAAACATTTTGGGGTGTGTGTCTGTGTGTGTGTGTGTGTGTGTTTACGGTGGGTGACGAGGGGGAGGCGCTGAACGAGAGGCCCACAGGAGGCAATGAGCAAGCAGCAGCGAATCACATCGCTTACGCTCACGCCGCTAATGATGATTGGAGGAGAAAGAGGGGGGAGGGCGGCAGGGGGAGGGCGGGCTCTCACTTAAAGGCACAGGTGGGCTCTTTTTCTGAGATCGAGGCTTGTGTGCACGTGAAGGGGGGGATAGGCAAGTAGATGTGCTGGAGAAACGGAAAGGAAATTGATAAGAACGTTTAAAAGACTGCTTCTGAACACGTCCAAGAGTCCGCATTTTTCTGCCCTGAACCATCGACAAGTTCAAGATGCTTCTCTAAAGCGATCTGCTCTGCTGTCAGACAGACGTGTTGAAAAGGACAGGCTTTTAAAAAAAGGCAGAGGCGAGGGAAGGAGGGTGGCAGGGAGGGAGGGAGATAAAAGAGAGAAAAACAGCAGGGGAAGTACGGAGGAAGCGAGAGAAGACAAAAATAATGAGATGCTCCTTGTCCAGAGCAGGAGATCCATCTCTGCTGCGTGTTTTACATTACAAGGAGCGAGCTGAGAGACGGGAAGAAATCTAAAAGTGTAAAGAAGAATGGATGAAAGGAGGAGAGAGAAGTGGGGGAGCAGTGAACTTGTGACGCAACAAACAACCGCGTATACAAAAATAACTTTAAAATACCATTTACAAAAAAACGACCATTATTATTATTATCATCATTAATATTATTATTACAATCTTATTTTTCGAAGCCCGTTGTAGCTATCTGCAAAGAGAGAGGGGGGGGGGCTTAGTTCGCTCGATCCGTTTCCTCTGCCGATCAATTAAAACAAAACAAAAAGAGAAAAATCTTTTTAAGCATATAATTCCAACATAAAAATAAAAACCCTGAAATATTTGCCCGAAGCAAAAACAAAAGGGCAGCAGAATAATTTACAGTTTGTAGGGGAAACATGGTGGAGGGGGGGATTCATCATCATCATCATCATCATCATCATGCACTGACTTTCTTACATCTTCTGTTAATAAGAATATTTAAGAGATAACAAAAAGAAAAAATCTGAAATATTATATACCTAAACTGCCCTGTACAGTTCTTTATCTTTATAAAACAATGCATATACTGTATAGTTATGGTAGCTAATGGAGGAGGAGTTAGCAGAGAACGATACAAATCGGGAGAAAAACAGTAGTCCTGGGTCCCTAGCTGCTGTGGTCTTATTGGATCTTTGTCTCACACAAACAGAAGCAGGTGATTGTTAAACACGGCCGTCAGGTGAGAAACCATGCAAGTCTGAATTGCAGAGAGGGGGTGTTGTAATCTGTGAAATCCTGTAAGAGTTTCAGGTGATGCGTAACACTGAGGTTCATTGTAAGTAAATTAATAGTAAACTTGCATGGTCGTTCATCTCAGGGCCTCAGAAGGAGAATGACAACAGAAAACAACAACAACAACAGAAAAAATTACAAAAGAAATCAGAAATAATCAGCGGATTTGAGTCCCAAGTAAAAATCAAGAGAAGCCAAATACACACAGAGAGAAAGAGAGAGAGAAGTGAACTTAAGAGAGAAGCCAGATTATGGAGGACTGTCATTGGCTGTCTTCTCTGAGAGGCAGACTAAGGCAGACTCATGGTCCCAGCAGTGAGAGCCACCAGAGTCACAGAGATGATCAGTTTGGTCATTACTCACAGACTGATGTGTTTTCAGGTCATTTAACCCATCTGGCTTTAAAAATTGTATGATACAGGTGTCAGACAAAATGTCTGCGTCCATTATTTTTTTAAGCGGTTTTGTGTCCGAACCAAAAACGTCAAAAAGCGAGTGATTTTTAATTATCTTTGCATTCAGCTTTACTTTCAATTGCCACACTAAGATGTCAGGATGACTATTTAATTTCCACTGCCACATATGAATACTCCGCCATTTTGGGAAATAAGCTTGTTTGTTTTGTTGCTGAGAGTTTTGTCGGAAAATCGATACCACTCTCACGTCTGTACAGTAAATGTGATGGTACTGCAAACAGCGCATTTAGCTTAGCTTAGCATAAAGACTGGAACCAGAGGGAAACAGCTAGCCCAGCTGTGTTATAAGCTAATAAAGTCCACCTTCCCACTTCCCTACAACTGGCTAATTAGCAATTTACATCTCATTTGTTTGATCGGTCCATAAACAGAAGTGTACAAATGTTTTAAATAAAATCTGCGTGGAGTTATGTGCCAATCTATTTCTGGAGGTAGTAACTGCACCCCCTCAAGAAATAGCCCAGCAGTCCGATGTCAAACCAAAACTTGCCATAGTTACTCTTTCAGTAGTTGTGCAGTTTAAATAAATACGATGAAACTAGCATTAGATGTGCTCTGGAGCAATTCTGTTATGTTTCCAGTCCTTATGCTGAGCTAAGCTAAAGCCTTGGTCACACCGCATGACTCTCAAAGTTGTCAGATCGCTTCAGAATAACTCAAAAGTCTGGTCTGGTCTCGCAACTACATTTTGCCTTAAAAACACGCCCGAGAGGTGACATGGAAATGATGCGATATGATTTTTTTTTTCTTCCATAACGTATGTCAACAGAAACGAGTGGTTGTTTGAGGATGATCCGTGGGAAAATACAAGGAAGAAGAAGAAAAGAATATGGACTCCTTCGTCTCTCCTTCTTAACTCCCCTATCCCATCTCATGTGTGCTCTCACTGGTCCCGACACAACAAGATATTGAGCCTGACTGATATTCTTTAGGACGTGTGCGAGGCACCGGCAAGCTCTCGAATCGCATCTTTGAACAGTTAAAACACAGCGATATAAAGCCAATTTGCCTCAGCGCTACAATCTTGTAGTATGAACTTGGCATCAGCAGCTTCTGGCTCTAGCTACATATTTCTGGCACAGACACTGAAGTGATATTAAACTTCTCATCTAACTGTCAGCAGGAAAGTGGATAAGCTCATCTCTTAAAATGTCAAACAATATGCTCTCTATCGTCCACAGAGCAGGACTCTCACTGACCACTGCAATGACCAAACTACACAAACCTATGACTCTGGTAAACAGGGAGATCAGCGTAGAAACATGAAGCACTAGAGCTGACGATACTGCAGCTAACAGTCAGCTCGAGTCCTTCTGTTTCTACATTGATCCTTTGTAATGTAGCACCAGCACATAGAAAGAGGAAAAGAGAGAGACAGAGAGACAGAGAGAGAGAGAGCACCCTGGCAACCTGTACATACCCAACAGAAAAGGTTGCATCATGGGTAACAGATTATCTAGCTTTGAAGATTGTTGTTCATTCAGTAGGAGGAAGCGGACACCTTCTGGGAGTCGAGTTAAACCTCAGGAAGGAGCTTCCCACAGTAGCTTTTTTTTGATTAAAGATCATTCCTGATTTGTGACAAAAAAAACTTTCTCATTTGGTTTGAAAGAAAACTTCCTGTTAATTTAACACTTTTTAATTAACATGTACACCTACATCCCTCTTTGTTTAGTCTTAGAATGGACAAATATCCATGATGTGTCTACAGCTCAGAGAGAAAAACTCTCTAACAAGAGGAGAAAAACAGGAATTATTCTTTAACCATTAACAGGAAAACAACCAGACTGATCCCAGGTCAGCGTCTAGAGAAGTCAAAACCTCCAACATCAGCAAGCTGAGCGGGAAAAATGTGGGCTTTGTTCTAAAATGGACAAGCCACTTGACAGGCGAGTGTTTGTCTGCTTTTGCACAGTGGCACTTTGAAGGAAGGACTGAGGAGCAGGAGGAGGAGGAGGAGGATGAGGATGGGCTCAGTCTGGAGAAGGGGTTGGCACAGAGTTACACAGAAGGTGTTTCTATGTAAAATTGTGCTGTTGTCGGTCTGTGTAGAATCTATCAACTTGTGTTTTTTTTTTTTGTTTTTTTTTTGTTTTTTTGGACCAGTCAGGTGAAATCGGTAGAGTCCATCTCCTGGCATCACTGTTGGTGGACTGGCAGACGGACCGTTCCATCATGTCCACTCCAGGGGGGGTTCCCGGGGGCCTTTGGGCTGAATGCAGCGGTTACCGAACCCTGGCAGAGGAGGAGGAAAAAGAAGTTCTTAGCTGCTTTGGTTTAAAACACAGCCAGAAACGTCCACCTGGAGGAAGACGTGCTTTCAATTCTTGCCCGTTTCGAAACCATCCAACATTTTCCGCTCATGTAGCCCAAAGCTAGGTTTCCAATCAGCAAAAGCAATGCCACACACTTCCCAAAAATTATGACATTAATAGAAACCGTGTTTGTCAGCAATGTTTTTTGCACAAGCACCCAAAAAAAAAAAAAAAAAGAAAAGAAAGAAAGAAAGAAAAATCATTACTCGTGCGAATAGCATTTGTTGTCTGGTTGAAACCGGACAGACAGCCTCCGGCCACAGAAACATGTTTGAGAGTGAGGACGGCAGCAGACTTACCCACCCAGGTCTGCCTTGCTGTCTGTTGCCGTGGTGCCAGCAGATGCAGGGTCAGCTGGAGATGTCTTCTTAACGCACTCTGACACATCTACACACAGGCAAACACACACAAAGATTAACGGGGTGAAAGCGTTGTGTGGATATCAGTGGTGTTGTATAACGGTTTCAGTGATGTAAGACCTTTTTAAACTGCCGTAGGTTTACTGAAGGAAGTTAAATATTGTAATTATTACCAAGAAATGTATAATTGGTATTTGACTTCAATCTAGTTTGTACTAATACCACTAAATGCTGGGGCTGGGCAATATATAATTATTGTATCGTTATCATGATATTAGACTGGATGATCTTAGATTCTGGAAATCTTTACATCATGATATGGCTTAAGTGTTGTCTTTTCCTGGTTTTAAAGGCTGCACTGCAGTAAAGTGATCTCATTTTCCTAGCAATTATGAAGTGCTTCTTAAATTGAGATTTAAAACACAGACATATATATTGTGTCTGCTAAATGCAGGATCAAATATTTTTCCACACACAAATCTGTTAATAATCACGTGGTGATAATTCAAAAACACTAACATCAAAATACTTTTGGCTTCATGAGGCCGTGCCACATATTTAACTGTATAAAATTATGTAGAAATCTTTTACTTTTTCTCCTTTTTAATGGTAACATTTAGTTTCTTATTTTGTCCCAGAATAGGCTGCAATTTAATGAGGCATACAGTATAAAGAGTGTTGCCATATTGTACAGTACAGTTCTGTAATGCAAAACTGTGAATATATAATAGAAATAGAAAAACGCTGCACACTTGTCTATCCACTGAGCTGAAATTGTGCTAAACTCACAACTGAGCTTCCATGAGTACGACTGTTTTATACTCTGACCTTTTTGTGTGAAAACAGCGGAATTACATTTAAAGTTTTGCTCTCTGGAGAATTGTGTATGATACGCAAGTTTCTAGTTGTCAGACTTGTGTGCATAGTTTCAGTTTTTTCATGTAGGCAATTGAGGAAAAAACTCTAACGCAGGTAGCTCTCAGGCTATACCAGCCTCATGACACCCACATGTAAGATGAATACACACATTAATATGTGTGAACTCCTGCCAAGAAACTTTCACTTGCAGGTTCATCGTTCATGACATTTAAAGGCTGTCTATCAGCAGGAACTTAAATAAAACCCCAGCCTTTGCATTCCTTGTAAAGCTCCTGTTGAGTTATATTCATAGCAAGCAAAAAATTCATTAAAAGAATTCAGGCTAAACAGCTATTCCCCTTCGATTCTCTGTCACACACACGCACTGAAACTGCTGAAGCATTAAATTGGCAGTAACCATCATCACTCAGCACGGATCAGCACACGCTCACATTTTTCATTTCACCTCTCTACAGACACGTTTTTATCTATTTTTTCCCCCTTTTCTCTCTCTTTCTGTATCTCTTTCTTTCTCGTTATTACTCGCTCTCCCAGCTGCCCTTTTGACAAATGCTGTCAGTCTTATCGTGCGCGGGCTAATTTGTAAAACACTGAAGGTCTGTTTCCTGCTCTGCTCTGCTGACTAACGACTGTGAGGAGCAATAAACACAGACACACGGGGGGAAAAAAAGGAAAAAAAACGGGCCGCAGGCTGATAAACAGAAACAGGCGGTCAGGATGTGTGTGTTCATACCTTTATGAGAACCGCTCCATTCAGCTGAGGCCGGCGATTTCACCTCCAGAGGGTCTGACCGAGAGAGAGCGGGCAAAAGTGAGTTGACGAAAGAAGCGACGACTGATTGCAAATCAAGAAAATCCGGCACAGACATTCAGCACAAATCCACTCACATTCACACACTTACAAACTCGTTATCCTCGACAATATCCCTCCGTTTTTCTTCCTCAGGCACTCGCCTTCATTAAACCACCCTTTCCCACCGTACTTCAGCCTCACAGTGGAGACACTAAGGCCTTCTGCTCACCTCACGAGAGAGAGCTAGATCCTTCTTTGATCATAAGCAGCAGATGCTGACAATGAAATACCTCAAGACACCACTCACTTCCTGCTGTGTCGCCGCGCCCTTAATATATTTCACGATCTGTGTGCATCAGTTTCTAAACCACAAGAGCAAAAACTAATGCTGTGTCCCAATTACACACTACACACCAACTGTGAAACTATGAAATGATGCAATTCACGCAACGTTGGATGCCAAACAGTGACTGTAGAATCTCACTTTCACTGACAACACAGGAAAAACACTAGAGCTGCAACTAACGGTTGTTTTCATTGTCGAGGAATCTGCCGAATAGGTTCGCAATTAATCAATTGATTTCTTCTCATTAATCTGTGTAAGATGTCATAACATAGCAACAAATCCTTGTGACGCAACAAATCCAAGTGATTCTCCCAACTGCTTGTTCTCTACAACCAACAGTCCAAAACTCAAAACTCTTTATTCACTATCATAAAAAAAACACAACAAAGAAAAGCAGCAAATGTTAACATTGTTGCAGCTCTAAAAATTAGTTAATTTCTGAGTTTTTTAAATCCTTTTTTTGTTGTTGCTGTGAGCAGCTCAGTTTCCTGGCTGTGGGATCCATCCTCTGTGGCTCTTTTTCAGAGGTTTCTTCCTTTTTTTCCTTGCCCAAACAGAGGGTCATAGGACAGAGGATGTCATTTAATGTACAGATTGTAAAGCCTGCTGTGGCAATGTGATTTGCGATTTTGTGTTGTATAAATAAAGCTGATGTGACTTGTGACTTCTATGCATTGTGGGAGACTAGTGTCCATCCTCCATCCATACTTTATTTTGTGGATCCTGTGTATGTATGTATGCTTGTGACTGACCCTCCTCTCCTTCAAAGAGCACTGCACGTCTGATATACTGTCAACGGTGCCCCCTAGTGGTGTAGCACTGAGAAAGCCTCTCCTGACAGAACACCGATTGTGCTTTTCCTCTTCGTCGCGTGTGCTCTAATTTAGTCTATTTTAAAGCTCTCCTCCTCTTATATTAGGGCGCCGCACGGGAAGAAAGGGAAGCGGCAGAAGGCGGCAGGGTGGCCAAGTTGTTTCAGAGACCATCCTGTGAAAAGAGGCCTGATACCTGCAGTATGTGAGTCCATCTGTCTGTTTGAAGTGAGGATGAGAGACTGAGGCCCTACCTGTTCATACAATGTAAGGTACCAGAACAGAAAATCCTATTCCTCCCTTTTCAGCTCGTATCGGAGACTGAACGAGCAAACAGCTGCTGCTGTTGATCTCAGTCACACAACTACCCCCATCACCCATCGCTCGCATTCACTGATC
>OMLP01005317.1:5001-36786 GCA_900302685.1 Spondyliosoma cantharus | reverse complement strand
TTTATTATCATTTCAATATCTGTGTGTGTGTGTGTGTGTGTGTGTGTGTGTGTGTGTGTGTGTGTGTGCGCGCGCGCGCGCGCACGTGTGTGTATTCCATGCCCATCTGCATGTGGGACCATTACGCATTTAGAGTCTAGCACATCCATTGCAAAGAAATGCCTTTGCTCTTTAATTCAGTAAACACAGAGATCTGTAATGGCTTCCATGACCTTTTACGAGGAACCCATTGGTTTGTCTGTGGCTCAGGGGGCATTGATTAGGTGGCAAAAGGAACAAATGACTTGATGGGACTTGCTATGTGCACTACTCCACAAGGCAAACACTCCCTCCTGCTACCTCGGGCCTACAGTTGGCTGCAACTCTGCTGTGCCCCCCCCCCCGCGCAGGGTTTAGTTCCAAGGTCTGGCGAGATGAAGCAGTATCGAACTGTTTGCTCAAGACTTTGTGCAAGAATGCAGCACAATGGAGAACATTTACAAAAACATCAGAGTTTTACCTGCAGCATGACCATGATGTGTGGAATAGCTGCTCAATCAATAAAAACCCATTAAACTCCACATACTTTGACATACACATATGTGCACGGATAAATGCACCTTCACATGCACACGCACGGAAAATGAAGAGCCCACATTCCTCCTCACCTGAAAAATTCCCACTGACACCCAGAGTGATTATAAAAGATATTTTAGATATTTAGTTCTTTACTTGCTCACAGTAAGCACAGTTATTGTAAACAAAGATACATGCAAGGCCACGGTGGGCTCTGAGAAAATGGTATTTGCATGTTCTCTAAAAGACAGATTGAATTTTACCAGATTGGCTTTGCTACTTTAAACAATTTTCCAATTTCCATGCGAAATTGCACAGGCCAGACCAAGAAACAAGCACACATCAACAGTACATCCACACAAATAGGTGTTAGCTTAAGATTAGAAACAAACTAAGAATACAATTCAAAATAAATTGTTTTTTCACATTCAGTCCAGGCAAAACAGTTCAGGCTCGAGCAAAACACCTGAACGGTTAATTATCATTAGTTAATTAGCTGTCACCTTTAAAACAAATTACATTCATTAATTGAAGTTTTAAAAAATATATTATTTTTCAAAAAAGAGGCAATTAAAGCCCTGACAATGAATGCAATGTTCAATAATTGATTAATTATTCTCATCTTTCAACACATCATCTTTAAACGATGACTTCATTAATTAATTCTACTAATGGATTTGCCCATGCATTTTAAAGAAATACAGTATCTATTTCTGTCACGATTCATCTGACGATTCATTTGTCCTCTGCTCCATTCACAGCTAAAGCGGAAGCAGTTCGATGCTTCAATCAATTAACTGATTATAATTAACCAATGTGTGTAATTATTCCGGCATGTGGCAAACTGCGGCGAGCTTCGTGGAAGACTGGCAGGTGAGCCGACGCTTTGGTGTTCTGACAATTCTCTGTGCGGCAGACACGTGAACCGGCTGCCCTTCTGTCTGGATGTGAGGGGTCAGCACCATTCAGAGACGGACGCAGATGAAGGGTCTGAATGTGTGCATTTACATATTTGACAAACATATTTGGTCACGTGAGATACAAAAATTAGAATGATCTCCAGCGTTTAAACATCCAGTGCACTACTCTAGTCATTCCTCTATCGTACGGCGCAACACCGGCATCTCGGCTCTGCAAGCAAGTTGAATTATGTAAAAAAATAAATGCCTTTATTTGCTTTACTAATTCAAGTGCCACTGTTTTTATTAAAACAACCCCAGCAGTTGGAGAATTGCGCATGAATAATGTAATTCAAAGATGCATCCAGCTTTAAATCCAGTCTATTTTAAATATCTGTACTGCATGGCAGCAATAATGGTTTGCACCCGGCGTGCCATTTCACGAAATTACGACACACACATCTCCCGTGACAGTCCAATAATAACACAAGATGCAGACATGAAGGCAGAGATATCCTGTGGAGTTAAAATGAGTTTAAAACAGAGATCCATTAGGAGGGCAGTAAACATGTCCCTCAGTTATGAATTCATTCATATCCACACATATAACTCTCCCCCCAAACCCCCTTCACTGCCCGTTAATGGACTTCTTGACATGCGGTTTAGGCTGCTTAGCAACTCTTTAATCTGCTTCTGCTGCCCCCCAGTTTATGGGGTAAGGAAAATCAAATAAACAGATGGTAATCTGACTAAATTAGAAACACAGGCAACTCTTCCAAGCACTAAGTACCGCATTATCTATCACATGTTTGAGTCTGTTTTCCCTCATGCATCTTATTTATTTATATATTTTGTAGAAATAGAAAAGCTCATGTTCACAGTTGTTTACAGTTGTACTGCACTTCTGCTGAATGTGTAATCTGGAGTAAGGATGCGGAATTCATCGGGAGGTTGTGTGTGAGGGTCTTCATTGCACAGCATTTGCATCATACAAACACCTGAGTATGTGCAATTGTCTGTATTTCTGTATTTTTACAGTTAGCCTATGTGCATGCATGTACATGGATGTTCACTCAAATGTGGTTTTGGTTTGGCTTTGAGTCAGTACACTTTATGGCTATGAGGCACCCACGTATCCGCGTCTGTGTCCGTGTGACAGTCGGTGGATGTTTGCTGTTATTTTGCCTGTGTTCAGAGCAAATATCAGCACGTCCCAGCTGAGGAGGCATTACGGGCTGTTGATATGAGCGGCTCTCGGGACCCACTAGCATAATCTGCGTCTGTTCTTAGGTGTGTTGTACAGGTGGCTGTTCAGGAGAGGAAGGCTTGGGGGAATGCGGTTAATTAAGCAGGGTAAACAGCAGATAACTGCAAGCCATCCTGGTGGGACCACAAAAGCATTAGACCCCAGATATAACCTAACTACCCCGACAACATCGCATTCATTCTTTTTTTCTTTTCTTTTATTTATTTTTTTATGTGTCTTGAATTTTCAACATGAATATCAGCGGTTGGAAATTCCCTTACAGTTTGCTGCTGTTGGGGTTAAGGGTGAGCTGAGCGAGTGAGCTATCATCCGTGATCAGATTTCATTCTTGGAGTGGAGGAGGTGGGTGTTTTGTTAACGATAATGATAATGCATGCCACACAGATGGCACAAATTATTTATTGCAATAAGAAGGCAATGCTAATTGGGCCAAAGGTGGCTGGCATACAAAGGAAAATATGTTTTTTATGACTATTATTATTATTACTATTATACAAATAAGCATAATTATAGCATTATTAAAAAAAAAACAGCCTTTGGGGAAATATCAGGAATGGCTTTGCTCTAGTTGTTTGAGTGAGTTTTCCATGCTTGATTGACAACAGCTGAGCAGGGGCATAGAGAAAGACAAAGAAAACAAAGTTTCATTGTATTTTTACAAATTAAGGACAGACAGCGTTTTATTAGCAGTGGCACTAAAGAATAACCAACCTTGACAGTGTTAGATTTTAAGTGTGCCACAGCTGGCTAACTCATTAGCAATCTAGCCTCAAAAGTGTTGTAAGCAGTGCATTTTCCTTTTAGCCTGGTAATTTGTGTGCGTCACATGCAGCAGCTTTCACTTTTTGAAGTGCACTTTTGTTGTAGAAGTATAAAAAGTGAGAAAAGAAGGGGAGATGGGGATAGTTGGATGGGTCCGGACTTTCTGTCCAAACACCGGGGTTGGTGTTCCATTTGTGTCCAAGAGTTAAGAGTGCTTCCTTGACTTATGTCACCCAAGTAAGGTAACCTATGCAAATGTCATAACTTACGTTACATGAGTGATGTACTTCGATCACTTCCCTGAACGTAGTTGTTTTGACCCAATGTATGCGATTTTGCTAAACCTGACCAAGTTGTTTCGTAGCTTAAACCTAATCATGTTTTTTGGGGGGGTGTTTAAACCTAACCAAACCACATCTGTTTGACAATGTTAATAACAGTTCAAAAGTCATCAAATGTCATATTATGTGATCTGTTTGTACTTTGTTTCTCAGTTGCATATTGTTACATTACTTGATTGACCACAAAGCCCTTCACCTAGACAACTAATGGCAGAGGGGTTGATGGAGCAACATAGTTTAAAGCTTAGGTCCCATGTTTTCCAAGTCAAAATTTCTGTATTTCATCCATATCTTATGGCAAAAAAGCCATTTTGTAAGTGTAAGTATAAATATTAGCAATAAGTGTAAGTGTAAGTGCTATAATGCTGCTAAATGTAGTTAAATGCTGGTAGCTCAGTAAGCAGTCATTACCGACCTAGCCCTGGGTTGTCAGGTTACAAACCTAGCAAGAAAACCACCTTGGTACTGTGTTCACTGTATTCAGTATAATAATACTGCATTGTATTATTATCAAATTAGCCTCCATTTTCTTGGAGGCAGATTTTTTCTGTCCCAGTTCAGCCATGTTCACTGGGAGCTGCCAGTCCATGGAGAGTCAGTGCTGGCAATTCTGTAGTTAGGGGGTGGGGTAGGGCGCAGTGTACTTTCCACACTATTGGCTGCTGCCTATTTTTACAGTAAAAACATACACTAAATATGCAACTACTATTATATTAGCTGGACTTAAAGTTCACAGACCAAGCCGCTATATTTGACCAGTTGGGGGGTGAGAACGTGTTGGAAAGGAAATGGTAACTTTGCTTTTAGTAGCTAGAAAGCTAGTGTGGGTTGGACCCTAACCCTTTTTGTTGCAGGTTGGTGTGTGGCTGTTTGTCACTGAGACTGTCTGCCAGTACACTTACATTACTGGGGTGTACAAATAAAGTTCAACATGTGGATCTATTGGCAGAAATTGGATATGATAATCATAATTATGTATTACGTTCTCAATGTTGTGTACCTGTTTCTGTACCTTAGAAAACATTGAGGGAGCAGGTCCTCCACCATAGAGACTGCCATGTTTCTACGGTAGTCCAGAATGCACGAACCAAACCTATTTTCAGTGGCCAACATAGTTTCTCCTACAAGCTTGGTGAGCCAAAGTGTACTCAGTTGGTTGAAATTTGAAACCTCATCGCTAAATCCTGCTAAATCCTATAGACTAGTCCTTTAATTGATGATGTTTTCCATTTAATTTAAAAAAAAAAACTTTTAATTATATTGATGATGAGCAGAAAACATCAAGTCATTTGTGTATTTTAAGACAAACTGTTCGCTTACATTTCTCACCATTCTTTTCCAGCTGTGGGGTGGACAGTTTATGCTGTGGCAGTAAATGATGTACTTCATGTCAACCAGTGTGCAGTAAAAATTCTATTTGTATCAAAATAAATCTCTATAAAATGGAAGTAGCCTTCCTTACGGCCAGCGCTGATACGCTGTTGCTTTCCTATCAATTGATGGCTCCTATACTGTCGCACTTACAGTAGATCTAATCAGGTTTTCCCACAAGAAATGTGACACTGTGCTTTTTTATTTGCTATGGTTTTTATCTAATACATTATCTCCAACTGAAATAGGCTCTGTACTGTGTTCCTTTGATGGCTTGATTTGTCATATCTGTAGCAAGCCTGTGGTCTGTTTTAGAATTAATATGGGCATTTGAAGGAGGCAGCGCATATCATAAAATCTTGGCTCTAATAGAGTAAAAGCCTTGCGTCGTATAATAACCTGCCTGTGAGAGAATTCTGGACAGCCTTTATGATTAGCTATGATATGATATGTTTTTATTTCTCAATAGTTGGTCAAACCTCTGACAGTAGCTCTTAAACTATTAGCAGTAATATAAAAAAAATGTTTTCCCATCATATAAGCAACAATCTAAAGACCCTCCATTTTTCAGCATTTCTCTAGGACTGTATCCAATCATAATCAACCCCTGCTATTTGGTAGTATCTGTACGACCAATAACTCGCCTTCTATCCATTAACACTCAATTCCTGAAAAATGCCAACTGTTAGAGCCTTTACAATGTAGTATAATGGTCAACGGCTCAGACCAGATGATAGTCACCATCTTATCAGCAGCCCGGGGTGAAGTTGACCCCTTCCGTTCTCTCTCCCCATCCTTATCAAGACCACAGTAAATGTGCTCACCAGGCTGTGAAATGAAAATCATTGATGGGCCCTCTCTCGGCATTAAAGAATAGCCTTCCCTTTCCCCTCTGTGTCCCATTCACAGGCATATTGAAAGCCATAAAATATGACAATTCTGCTATATCATCCGGGTTAAACTTCCCCATAATTGCATTAAACCAATCATACGTCTTTTTACTCAGTCCGTTCTTTCCCCCCCGTGGTGTGCATATGGACAGTGATGCATTAGCTCATATCAGGGCGGTAATGAGAGGACCTTGGTCTCCACTGAGGTGACACAGTGACCCAAATTAACAGATATGTAGGTAGAGTGAGGTGTGTGTGTGTGTGTGTGTGTGTGTGTGTGGTAGTGAGGGCACAGTTGCATTTCTGAATAGCTCTTAGACTTTATAAATGGAAACAGGACAGCAGTATGGTCAAACCGTATCATAAATAATGTTTGATTTATTGGTTACAGAAATTATAATTGAAGGTCCAGTTTGTAGGATTTGGCGGCATCTAGCGGTAGTACACAAAAACAAAAACTTCACAGCCCCTTTCCTAGCCAGTGTTTCTTTGTTCTGTTCTAGGCTACTGTAGAAAAATGGTGGTGTAACATGGTGGACTCAAAAGGACCAGCTCCCTCTATAGATATATGGAGTATACACACAAAATCAAAAGGTAACAATAACATCATTCTTAGTTTGAGGTGATTATACACTAACAAAAATATATATATAATATATAATATCTGCCATTGGATCTAAAACACTGGACTAAACTGAGACCATCCTGGAAGAGAGTCAAGTTAGAAACCACAGTAAGACACTGCCATAGCTGACTTGCCAATGTCTGGATAAAACAAAACAAAAACTGAAATTGCGAGCCAACGGTTTGACTTGGGTTTGGTGGTGCTCTGTGCCTGTGGTTGTGTGTGGCAGATCTACAGAGATCCGAGTTTTGTTTTTCTGGCACGGGAAAGAAAGTGGCAGACTTCCAATATAATGCTGTCAGGGTTGATAACTGAAACACAGCCCAGGTTGTGGTCGGACCGCGTGGTCAGGCTGTGAGATTTGGCGGGATTACGGGCGAGGAAATGTTGCTGTGCGGAGGGTGGAAGGAGAGCAGGGCAGGCCCTGTAAAACATGCAGCTGGAGTTTCTTATAGATTAGACATACATGACCACTGTCAGCAGCACCAAAGCGTTTATGGACATTTTGAAAGAGGATTAGAAAGTGAATCCCTTTGCTCAGTTTCTGGCGAAGGATTTCTCAGGGAAATTACTTTTCATTCATTTTCTGCCGCACATTACAGTGTTGTTCTAGGGACGTGAAACTTGTAAACAGGCTTATAAATAGCTTAGGCTGCACTAGTGTATTCCACGGTGTTTAATTCTAGATACAGAGGGGTTTTACTGCTGTGATAATGTGTGATTATCTGCCTTATATTCACTTGCAGCGTGAAACGTGGGAAAACATTTTTTTTTTAAAATGTATCACGGTCAGAGCAGCGTAAATAAATAATGCTCATTCGTCCCATGTAATGATTTTTAATCTGTGCTTGAGCACTCCCCAGGTGTAAACACATGCATGAGGAATGCATATTTATTGGACATAGTTTGTTCAACTTGAAAGTTTTTCTCCACATACACCGCATCATATCACCTCTGCAATAATTGCGATACTCTCGAGGTAACCCTAACCCGCTATTATTTGTAGTCTTATCACTTTAAACTTGCCTTTCCTCAGCTCAGCTGTTTACTATGCATCATCTGATGGCTGCAGTCTCTCCTTTATTTTCCTTCCACAGCGTTCGGAACCAGGAAAAGTCACAAGTTGTTTTGTCACGCATTTCTAAATTGGCTGCGGCAATCTTGTTGTTATTAGAGGCACTTTTACAATCACGCAATTGTTGCAGGGTTTTATTTTTCCCTTTGTGAGCATCTAAACGCGTGGCCTCGGTCTAATCAAAAAAAACAGCCCAACTCATGCTTACAGAACGACAATTTGCACTGTGATGTACACAGCTCTGATCAGGGGATCAGAGTTTTCTGTCACCGACTGATGATTATTGGTGATTTTCAGGTTGTTTTCGCGTTAGAATGCAAAAAGTTCCGGAACAATTTCTCACTTCAAGTGGGCACAACTTCTCCCACACCTCCTTTGTTGTACACCTTACCCCACATCTGCTACGTTTCCATCTCACCTGGGAGGTTGTTGCCATGTGTCTTATTAGCGCAGAAGACAAACCTCTCACAGGGCTGCTGGCTCTGCTCTATGTCTCGAGTCCATAATGCCTCTACATAATGAGGAGACTTGAATCAGAAAAGTGTATGTGTACAGTGTGTGACTAAACATAGGAGATAAACTGAAGGTTTAACAGTTTAACAATAGCCATGTGTAGCGCAGATGATGTTCTTCTATCTGTGTCGCAGTGACACAGGCATAATCTCCAGTGAAAAAACAATGTTTTTGTAACCTAGCCTTTTCTTTTATCTCCGAAAGGTATATGTGTATGGGTACATGCGTAGTGCTCTGTAAAAGCTTTGGGAAAGTGCCATATAAATGTAGCCATTTAGCATGTAGTTTAAGTCCTCAGCTTCACCAAACCTTCATCCGGCAGATCGGAAAGCACTCATGTGTCCTCTTGGAATGCGATGACAAACAACCTTTTTTTTTTAAAGTTTAGAATGGAACCCGACATAAACATTACCTTTTCTTTCGCTGTCATGACCGTACACCACATTTACTTTCCGTGCAGTTGCTGAATTTTGTGCGTTTATTTGCAAAGAAGGGAATTCAAAGGAGGTGAATGCTGCGAGGGGATTTTTATAAAGCCAGAAATGTCACAGTGTGTTATAGATATCCATCTCATTTCATGACTATTTTATTCTATTTTTATTATTTTGCTGAACAACCTGGGACATCTACACAAGGGGACTGAGGTCACTGACCATCCTGGACCAGTGTAAAATGCCTGAAGGAGTCCTTTACGTGAGTTCACAGTTTTAAATTGACACTGCTCTGCTTTGGTTGAAATTAGGCCATAAAACTGCAGTACAGCTTTACCACAGACATTAGCAGCAGATGCTGTGTTATTTGAAAGTATGACAGAACAAGTTAGCAAAACCAAAACAAATTACCGGTAATACCAATTACCCAGGCTTTATTTCTTTATTTTTGTGTTATTTGAGTGTTTACTTATTAATGTGCATTATACTCTCATCCGACGCAGTTGCATATTTTTTCTTTGCTTCATTACGGATTCCATACACAAAATGAGGATCATCATTAGGGTACATGCAAATGCAGAGGCAGCAGCTGCTTACAATGTCTGTTCTCCGCATAGCTAACAAAGATAGGTCAGCTGTGAATATCTCCACAGCCCTAAAAAATGAGTGCATCACATTGAACACATCTGGGCATCCTGGAGAGCACACGTGCGTCTTGCCTTTCAATACGACATGTTAACAGCAACATGTATGGATACAAGTCACACAAACACAGGCCGCGCTAACACCTCCTACAGAAGCGCATTCATTATGCAGGCGCACAAACGATGGGATGCAAGCGGGATGCAAAGGCAACATGGGCCGTGGGTCCCCACTGTAATCTCACACAGAATGGCAGGAGTGACAGAATGAGTTTTCTCCCCATTGAATAGCGAGACGGCTCTTTGTGTCTTTTTGATTTTCTCTCTTTTCAGATGATGTGTGGGGAAGGAAGGATCCCCTTTGTGTCAAGCCACAAGACTTAAAAGCAAAGTTGGATCTGGATGCATTTGAGTTGTGTGAGACAGACTGAGAGAAAGAGGGATGAGTACACAATGCACAAACTGCTTGGATCCATGTTTTTCTATGATACCCCGCACAAACAATGTTTCTTGAGAAAAAAAAATAGCGCTACTGCAGCTAAGTTTGTTGACAGTTTGTTAAAAAATACTGAACATCGAACAAGAAAATGACAAGATGTTTTTTTCCCCTCTTATAGACTTGCATACATTTTTGCCTGTACATAAACAGCAACTTTCAAAAAAGGCTGCTGAATGTACAATGTATTATTTAGCTCCATTAAATTGGGGAAATTGAAGTGAGTAAAATCATTATACCTCAAAGGGCAAACTTTTGCCCTCATTTAATTTTAGTTTCTCAATTACCGAGTCCATTGTTTAATCTCCTCGGGGACAGATGCTACATTAAGAGGAGTGGAAGATAAAAGGATTGCATTTCACAACACCACTCATTTACCTACAGTAGCATTCCACTTAACTAGAGTACACCTCCTCCTGTTCACCTTGATTTTGTTCTCATTTAATTCCACTTCCCATGATGCACAGTGAAATGGCCAATTCAGCCCTAATTCAGCTAAAGTGATTTTACGAAAGCTATATCTGGCAAATTATCAAATGACCCTCTACGGTGTGTTCACCTGCTAAGTTGAGTCGCAAGGCCTTTTCCTGTCTTTGTGTGTGTCTTGTTATTTTTGTTCAAGGTAAGAAGAAAGTGTATTTCCTTCTAAGTTTTTTTTTTTTATTATTCTTTTTTTTGTTAAGGCAGATGTTGATAGCACACTTAGGTTTCTTCTCTACAGAGTTTCTGTAGCCAATGATGCTGTTTACCCAGGGTGGAACAGTCAATCTGACTAGTCGCACGTGGCCGTAAGTCACCTAACAAAGTAGTCTGGTTGCCTAAATCTAACAAGATAATTTTCAAAAATGAAAATAATAACTTAACAAGTCTAAACACAGTGAGTCAAAGTTGATGTTGGCTTCAGGCAGGACACAAAACCCCAGTATCATGTGTTTCCACCACAACCTCATCCCTAAACTCCTCCCACTGCTGACATCGACATGTGGTTTTGATCAGAACAGAGCAAAGAAATAGTTGTTGGTGTCCATAGTGAATAGTTACCTACTCAACCCGCAGACAGAGAGCAATATGAACATCTCATCTGAACTGTGTTCGCCAGACCGGGTTCATGCAAGTTCTTAAAATTGTACATCGGCCCAAAAGAGCAAACAACAAGCTGAAAGAGAATAAAGTCTGTGTGAGGCTAAAGGTCTCGTACCATGCTAGTGGCTCTGTGTGCCTGTGTGTTGGCACAGCAGGGCTTCATTATGAATGCTTACATCAGCATGCTAACATGCTCACAACAAAATACTAACATTCTAGTGTTAAGCAGGTTTAATATTTATCATGCTGACAATCATAGATACTAACATGCAAAAAACACAAAGTACAGCTGAAGCTGAGGGGGATATTATTACTGTTGTGGGTATTTGGTCATAAACCAAAGCATTTGACAAAGTAAACATTTAACCTGATGATGGCATCTGATGAAAACACAAGTTATTACGATAAATCAATAAAAAAATATTAAATGTCAATCCATCCAGCAGGTGTTAAGATGTCTCATTTAAACCACAAATGTCAACCTTATCGATGCACTAAAGGAAAAGTCAGAGGATCCCTAAAGTCATTGTCAGAAAAAAAGTTCATAAAAAGTTTAAAATCGTAAAATCATTTATGTGAATAGTGGAGCAAACTTACTTTTCCAGGTAACACAGGTAAAAAGATGATAACATGTGGTATGCAGGGAACCAAGGCATTACAAGCTGTGACCTGAACATGTTCAGATTCAATGGGAATCACATAAAGACTGAAAACCTTGAAGTCAACACAATGAGAGCCAGAGAAAAGTATGAAAACTAGTTTTTTGAATAAAGATAATAATAATAATAATAATAATAATGATAATACTGATAAGAATAATGAGAAATTATGGAGTAACGTAACATTATTTTGAGTATTGACTGACTTGATATTGACTTTTCCACACATTTTATACATTTTTATCCTAGTATTAATGTTTTTATGTTTTTATCTATAATTTGCACTAATAAGGAGTTGCATCTCAATTTTGTTGTACAATGTACAATGACAATAAAGATCTATCTGTCTATCTATCTATCTATAAAAATGTTTCATTGAAGATACAATAGTCCTTGGCAAAATAAACAGACAAACTATGTTATTCAAGTTTTTACAGCACCAAAGCTCTATTTAGAGAGGTATGTGACACATGAAATATTGGAAAGTTCAAACACTACGTTATACAAGTTTTATTTGAATGAAACTTTCTCTGTACCACAATCAACTCAGCAGTCACCGCATGTGCAATCGCATGACCTGCTGATGAACTGAACTAGAACATACAATGAAGAGGCACACACAAACCAACCATACTTGAATATATATTGGATCTATGACTACAAGGCCAATCTGTTGTTTACTTCTTAGGTGCGTTGTGAGATACCCATCTGTACATGATTACTTAAAAAACAATGTTTTTTTGTAACTGTTCTGTTTAAGAAAAGAAGTCTGGGAGAGGAAACGTAATTTTCTGTTGTCAAGAACAATAAGCAGCAGCATGTTTCAGGGAGGGCATTCTTAATATGCCCGTCAAAACTGTTTATTATTTCTCTGTGATATATTCATTGAAGCTACTATAAGTGGGACATGTTTGAACGTCATGATATTTGAGAATGCTTAAGGGGGAAAAGTGTCTCTAAAGCAAGACGCGCTGTAATTACTTTATCATAGATTAATGTATTATTAATTGCTGCGTATGGTTAATGAGCATATGTGCAACTATTTTTATGCAACAACATGTCCTCGGATGTAATGACATTTTCAGACAACAACAGTGGTCATAATGCATGTATAACCTCAATATTTATGTAGTTCACCTCTGGAAACTCAGGTCGCTTAGTGGGACGCATTAACCTCAAAAACACTGCAGTGAATCTGAGAAGTTGCTAAATTTGCAGAGTTTCATGTAAATGAACTCCAGGGGGAATTCCCCTTGAGTGTGCATGTAGAACAGAGGATGATTATATTTAACAATGGAAAAAAGTTCCTCTGCATGAGCCAGTCGTCACATTCTCCGTGCGCTCCCTGTTTGCCATTGTTCTACTCTGCCGCATTTGTTTTGTACCTGCTATTGCTGCCATCCACTCCATATCAGAACCAGGGCTTCAGATGCCTGCAAGTCACCGTTTGTTCCCTCTCAGAGGCGAGGAACTGAAAGGAGAGAGAGTTTGCAGGAGTGCAAGGGAAGTAATTGATACCCAGCTTAGCATGCTAGTGACTGTGGCTTTCAGGACATTAAGGAAATGAAAATGTGCGTCTTTGTACACATTAAGAAATAGGCAACCAAAATAGAACCACAACAGCGTCGCTGTTTGTGTCTTGTTTGTGTCTAGTGACTTGGGATGTGAAGATGTATGGTTGTTTCCTTGCAAACATAAGGGGAAACAGAGGGTGCAAGTATTATTATTAAGCGTGGTTGTTATCTCCATTCGAATGGATTTATTTCAGACATACTGACAAGTGTTCACAGTAAACAAAAACAATTGACATCGTTTCTCATGTCTGACTAACCTGAGCACCAGTTCCACTGAAACCCCGATCTCATTGCTCATTTTAGCAGAGAATCTTTCATCTCCACCATTACCACATTTTTTTTTTTTTTTTCTCTTGAAATACTAAAATACTAAATGAGGGAGCAGGTAGTTTGACATAACACACTGTATAAAATATGTTAATGGATGCAGTGGCTGCTGATAACTTCAAACTTTAAACTCTCACTGTAACTAATACTTTTCCATGCTAGCTGTCTCTGCACTCTAATATAAATACTAATAGACATACTGAAGTTCTAATATAAAGCCATTAATCGGGAACAATATTTCTCCTGCACATGCTACTTTTCGAGTTGTTGATTTTTTTCATCTTATTTACAAAATGTATGATCAGCCTGTTCCCACTCCCAGCTTGCCATATACAGCATTTCGCAGTGACCTCATACAACTATGGAGCTAAAGTTAGGTCCTCCCTCTAATGTTATCCTAAACCTAACACATTAGTTTTGCTGTCTCAATCTAAGTCTGGGACTCTGTGGAACTTTAGCTACTAACGTTAGCCACTGTTTCTCTCTGTTAGCAGAGCAGAGGAGAGGCACTGAGACGAGACACTGGAGTACATGCATATAGTCACATCCTTTGGACTGTTCCGGAAAATGCAACCTGAGTCCTTGACAAAGAAATTCACGGTCCAGCAGCATTAGGAAACGGCAACAAATCATCCACAGGCTTGTATAGGCAACCAAGAAATACGAGGAAAGTACATTTTTTCAAGTCATGTTACAATCTGCTCACAGTAGGGGTGTAACAATACATGTATTTGTATTGAACCATTTCGGTACAGGATGTTCAGTTCAGTACAGGGCTGTGCACGGGTGAGTTCCTGAAACGGAAGTTACGTGTGTTTATTTTCCGCCGGCAGCTACACGTCCAGCCCGTTTAAATCATAGCTAACGCTAGCGAGAAAACCAGAGCTTGAACACCCTCCCGTGTCGCTACAGTCTTCTGCTTGGGAACACTGCGGCTTCCTGGTTAAATATTGCAATGGAGAAAGACATGTTTCCGGTGTGAAAGTTTAACTCCGGTGTTCATTTTAACTGGCGAGGTTCCCAGGTGTGCTGGAGAATCCCGTCTTGAGAGGGGTCCTCGGCCATGTCCGCTAACCAGGAGAAACATTCTGATCGGCCTCCTCATCGATCCAAGATGCCGGGGCTGCGACCTGCAAACCACTGTTAGACGAGCGCTACAGAGCACAGTGATAGTGTAGGTGACTGTGACTTGATGCCTATCCAAAAAAACACGACTGTCAATAAATCGTCCAGAAGTGCATATTGTCGTCCTTATATGTTCATAATGAAATCCTGTACTTACAATAACTGAGTCAATGTGGACAAGTTATTGTCTTTCTGGCAAAAAATATGAAGGTTGAGTCATCATTTATGTGAGCAATGTTATGTGTTGTTGTGGTCACTATAAACTGAACATGCTTTAGTTGAATCCTGTTTAAGCACCTTGTCCATGCTTTAATAACTCATATGAAGACATTGTGCTTAGAGCCTTTAAGGAAATACATATATTAAAAATAACCTCTCCTGTACTGCATACTGCTACTGGTATTACTACTATTGCTTAATGTTACACTTCTCTCTCTTAACATGTTCCTCTAGTTCTTGTAAAATGACCTTTAAACACTCTACAGTAGATGACTCAGTACTGCTGAGGTGCTGCCATCTGGGAGCCTCTTCAGGGTTCCATGAGTAACAAAATCTCTGTTTTTTGCAAGTGCAAGCAGCTTCCCACTGAAAATTACGAACCTCACCTCTCATATTTTCAGAGATATTTTTCATGTATTGTCAATTGATTTTAACTTCTTGGGATTTAAGGGTGAGGCAAAAGACAGTTTCCAGGGTTAGTGTTAGGGTTTCTTGTTCTTTTCTTTCGCCGCTCCTGCCCACCTCCCACCCGCTTGGAAGCTCCAGAGGAGCAGATGGCTTGGCATCACCCTGACAGCCCAGTGTCAGCCTGTCTCTTCGGCTTGTCATCCAATCCAAGACGAGCTGTTAGCCCTGAATAAACACAGAAAGTGGCACACCAAAATTAGACATGAACAATTTGAGGGCACTATTGAATGGAAATATGAAAAACCCAACAAGCTACGCCTCAATCAGGAAACAGGTTGGCACAGCAGGACGCCCCCTTGAGGGACAGAGACCATTAAAATGTGACAGAAAAAACAAACACATTTGCTTTGCACAGTTGGTGTGAAATGCCTTTATTTATTTTAAATCAGCTCTAGGTGAGCGCAGGATATGCAGAGTTTTCTGTGATAATTTCTTCTTCCTCAAGAGTGCCAACAGACAAGCAGCAGGCTGGTGATAAGAGTGCAGGTACCAAGAGCAGATGGACCACGTGAGCCTATGCAAAGCTGTTTTTTCTGTTAACTTATAGACACGAAGATAACCTGTCAACAATTATTAATTCACCATTAAGGCACTTGGCTGCTCTCTAATGACACCAGACCTGTGTTCTGTTTTTGATCTTCCTAAATAAAGTCAAAAACTAACCTCAAACTGTTTTCCCTCAAAACAGATTTGGCGAACATGGCGTCTGCATGTATGCCCTTCAGCCTAGACAAAAACTGCATGAAGCACTGACAGAGACACTTATGTTCTAGCATATGCTGTGCACAGACAGTAACCATTATCTCTCCCCTGTGCCTCCCAACAGGGTTGCCAGATTCTGACTTTGTTATGTTCACACGAATTGGCGAATCAAGTCACACTTTTGTGAGGTAAAGAATTAATTAATTCATCCGAGACTTCTGAGTAATGAAGTGAAAGGGAACAAAAACAGACACCCCTTTGTTTTACAGTGTATAGAGTTTATGCTGAGACTGTCCAAGTTCTTAGTGTCCCACACACCTCAGACTAGTAAAACAATTACCCTACTGGAACACTCTGTAATGCCCTGTTTTTATGTTTTCCATGTAACATTGTTTTTTTTTTTTTTGTGTCTGTTATTTATTGTATCTTGCAAAGAAGAGGGATTTTCTTTTCTTGATGTATAATATGAAAGACAGTAAGTAAAAATACAGACAATGATAGACCAATGAGCAAATTTAAATGAAAACATACCATACACACAGAAATAAATCAAATGACGCTCAGGATATACAGTAAGTGCATGGTGTATACTGGTTTCAGGATTCATCAAAAATCTATACCACAAATATTAAAAAGGAGATACATTTTATGTCCCAACCATGGAGCAATTTATAGACTATGGGTAGTCTTTTCCATGACAAGCTGAAAGTCACTGCTGAGAAATAAGAATTGGCAAAATTGGTTTAGCTTGTTTTCTTTCTTTTTATTTTCCTTGCAAAAGCAGACCTAAGAAAATTTAATTACAACAAAATCATTATTTTTCCTTTCCAGGACATGACTTTTCTGATTCCAGATAAGACGTTAAGCAAACTTTGTCACTAGCTTATGTGTTGATGGAATTTTAATCTGAATAAATGACACCATTAGTTTTTAGACAGACTTCAAATGAGATGTTGAGTCTGAGCCTTTTTAATTTCGCACAAATGAAAAGTTTTGTCTTTATTAACCTCAAGGGGGTTATGATCAGTTATGGTTGCTTAGTAACATTCTGGGGTGTCTTTGCTTCACTATTTTTAAGTGACATAGTATGGTCATTTAAGCGAAAACAAACCTGTATACCGATGATACTGTATTTTATTCAAATACAACCACTATGGACCAGGCAGCTTCAGATTGTCACGGATCGGGGGAAACTCGAAGGGGTGAACCCAAACGCAGACACACAGGAGGCAGTGGTAAGGAACAAAAAACGAGCTTTAATGAAACTAAAGCTGAACAAGCACCAAAACTAAACAAAGGAACAAGATACAGAACTAGTCTGAAGGACAAAAAATCAAAGTATCAACAGAACTGAAGTAATAACCAAAACCAAAATCCAAAAACATACCAAGAGGGGAACACGGGAAACATCGCAGGGAAATCACACTGAACGGAGTGGCTGAAACAATGACTGGACAGGGAGTGCAGGGCAAACACAGACTAAATACACAGACACTAATGACAAGACGAGAAACAGGTGAGGAGAGAGGAGGGAGGAGGCCAGGTGAGGTAACGAGGGGGGAAAAGCACAGAGGAGAAATCACTGGCAGACAGAGGGAGACAAACACAGAGACACTGACAAGACACAAGAGGGCATAGAAATCACAACTAGAAACACAAAACACAGAACCATGACACAGATAACATTTCAGTCATTACAAACTGCCCTGTTGGATTATCAAATTGGTTTTAATGCTCAGAAAACAGATTTCATGGTACACATCTGATGATTTTAGCATTTTCACAGAAAAAGTTGTCTTATATTTCTACCTGATTAACTAATAGATATGACATATTGAATAAGATATTGTATATGCATGAAGTTTCATCCATGTCGTACAGCCTAGACTCAGTATACCAGGCATTTCATGTTTTACTGTATGTGTTGCATTTTAATATGTTGTGATTATATACCTTGGCCAGCTCTCACTTGTAATAGAGATTTAGATCTCAACAGGACTTCCTGGCAAAATAAAGGAAAAAAGGGAATAAAAGGGAAGGTTGGTTGGTTATGGGTCTGCAGTTGCTGATCATAGATACGGTAATGTAGGCTAAAAATACTTAAAGAAGCTTGTAAGAGAGTATCGCGTTTTTTCTTTTGGGAATTATGTAGGCAAGAGCAATACACATTCAACTTTATTCTTTCTTTGTGATTGCATGATGGATTTCTCTCGTTTGACATACAACGTATTACTACATATTGACATTATCTTAAGTCTAAGTTTTGTCTGTTTTTCCATTATTTACCAGTGTTGACATCACACACCACTATTCCTTTTTTATCAGTTTGTACAAGGTAGTCAGCAAAATATGTCTTTCTTACAGTTTCCAAAGTGTTTGCATCTGACAGGTGTGGACATATCTAGTGTGTGATCACCTGTCAATATGTCAATCAAGACTGTCGAGAATGGCAGATACAAAGCTACTGTACAGTTTTCGAAACAGCTGCGAGATTTACTAAACATGCATAAAAGCATTCTGTGAAAAATTATTTTTAGCAACTTTGTAGCACTAAAATTGGTTTACAGAGGGTGCTCAATATTGACTGACACACGTGGCATAGTCATAGTTTGTAGAGCTTAAATAAAATAAAATAATAAAATAGATATTTTTATGTAAAACATTATTGAAATCTTTATAATTTTAAATCATAACGCCTCCATTATTAACATAATCATCACAGGCTATTGACCCTTGAAGAGGGATATCTGGACTGGGAGTCCCCAGAATACCAACTGAATTACCCCTCAGATGCACAAGACAAAATGCAAATTTCCAGATAAAACCACTGATAAACATAATCTGCCAAGGGACATTCACACTTGGTTTGTAAACCAACCCAGACAACGAATGATCATTATCATATAAAATAGTAAAACATACAGTGTCCAAAGAAATACAGACATGCTTGTAAACATCTGCAGACAGATGCATTGAACGCAGTTTTTCTTTGAACATTCTCCACAGACAAAGTGAAGGACCTGTTTTCATTGAGCTCGTTTGCTTTTGGCGCTCATTTGTCTTTGATGGACAATGCTGTGTAAATCAGCCCAGTAATTAACTGTCCCAGCTTTACAAAATCAAAGCACAGCTTTAATGTGCTTGTTTTTGGATATTGCAATGCTCCTGTTTACCTAAGGAACCTAATAAATTCAATGTCTATTTTTTTTTCTGTATTTCTTTGAATAACAGCTTATAATAAACTAAAACTGAATAAAATTAACAGAATATTTCCTGCTACACGACTGACATTAAGCATTCATTGTGAGTAACTGTAAATATAAAGACCAAAAGCTGTCAAATACACATGACCTCAACTACTTATAAACTGTAAATCATCAGCTTTACAAATATTTTAAATTAAACCCAAGCAAGAGCACACCATCTAAAACTGAATGCAATTAGCATTACTGATTGTTTTTTTTCAGATGCACTTTGTGATTACAAGTGTCCTCTTGCTGATTTCATACAAATACGTCTTTGCTTTCACGATAAAATAATCAAAGTGGTAAAAAATAAATAATATTTTTTTTTCAAAAGTGCCAGCATTACACAGTGAGAGGCTTTACATTTTTCTATGCAGCAGTCACGAGTTATGATTAGAGTGGACTGATTCCTGATTAATGATCTCTCGAGCACGCGTCTTCTGCCATGGACTGGGACCTTTTTTCTCCTCAAAACTGAAAACAAGTGACGAGATTGTGGAAACAAAGCGGTGTCGGCACAATATGTGTGCGAGTGATGTGTGTGCGTGAGGGAAGAGAAATGTTGGAAACAGAGATTAAAGACAGAAAAAGAAAAAGGAGACAGAGAGGCAGAGAGGACGGGAGCTATAGAACAATCATATTAGGGAATTGGGGTGTATCAGTGCTGTTACGTGAAAATGAGGTGCCCCACTACAGGTTGGTTCCAGGCAGTGAAATGATAGATGAAAAGGAGAAACAACAGTAGTCAATTACTGCAGTGCATGATTAACCTAAACTAATTAAGACCTCTGGGTAATGGAGGGAAAGGAAACACCAGCCATCCCTTCACTTCTACAGTGTGAACTCCCAGTGCAGGATCTGTGCTGAGGCCGCCTTTGTTCTCAGTGTCCCAGTCCTCAACCCAGCTGAACAACTGCCAACTCTACTGTAACTCTCTCTCTCTCTCTCTCTCTCTCTCTCTCTCTCTCTCTCTCAGTCCTTTCTTGCTTGCTGAGTCAGCACTGGATCCCTCCTTTCTTCTTTCCTTTTCTCCTCCACACTCAATCAAACTACACAACACACACACACACACACACACTGCGGTGACTGCATACATTCCCAGCACACTTCAGGGCCAGTGTTAATGTGTCGATCTCAGCGGCAGCATAATCAGCCATGTTAATAAGGGCAGCGACAAGAGAACGTCACAAAGGAGTCTGAAATTAGATCAAAACTCAGAAACAGCACATCTAATGTAGCCTCCACTCACACTACATGGACTTTGGATGGATCACGTTCTATCTAATGTGAGACTGCAGCGACAGCTCTGCCTTCTCCAGTGCACCTGACTGATGTCCATCAGTTAAGAAAACAAGATACGTCCAGTCATAGATCTGTCGTGTGCAGCCTCCTTTATTGTTCTGCAAGTGTTCCTAAAGTTAATTAACAGTTAGTGGTGCCTTTAATTAAGCAGCTACATTTTAGGAGAATTTTAGAGTTGTTAGTCGGATGTCAGACTTTTTTTAAAATCAGACACTGGTGCCACAAGAGTATGTTGCTAAAAGTTTCATCATTGATTTTTCCAATACATTATATTAATTGAATTATTTTAAAACACGAGTGGTGTATTGAGCAAAGATATGACCTTAAATCACACCATCTGTGCAATGTTTGATTTTCCATATTGCTATTTCCTATTATTTTGACATTTTCAGCTCACGTCTAAATGCATTAGACTCTGGAAATCCATCGTGTAGCTCCTTGGGTCTGCAGATGATAATTGAGCTTCTACATTGAGGTCTTCTTCATATGTCATGTCGTTTTTTTTTTCATATAAAGTGTTGCATTGCATTTTCTGTGACATTATTTTAGTCTCAGTTGGCCACACTTCCAAAATAATCAAGTGAGTAAATAAAGAGTCTCCATCTCTTCTACCATCTTGGCTGCCGTTTGGAGTCCAGGTGCTGCTGGCAGGAGTCATATGGAGAAGAGAGGGAAGAAGAGGAGGAATGATGGGAGGAAACAAGGCTGTTTAAGGCTGTAAACCTCAATCTGACCATGAGGACGCCTGACTCATGGTGAGCCTTGAACCATGTGATCTTCTTTGTGTGTGTGTGTGTGTGTGTGTGTGTGTGATGGACAGCAACGTGAAACATAATTTGAAAACAATTCTTTTTTTTTGCCGTCGACTGTAGTGAGGAGTACTGACCCACTGTGTGTTCACTTGGGTGTGACTATTGCATTCGTATATAGATAATTTACCTGCCCGTCGGATTTAAAACCGCGGTCATTCATTCACTCAGTCTGGGTCACACTTATCCAATCGTGTGCGCGCATGCAAAATGACGGGTGCAGAGTTAATTGCACACTTGGATGCAAATGTGTTTGACGCACAGCAGCAGCTTTATCTAATTCTGGATATTAATGCAAATCGGGTTCAGCAGAAGTCCAGCTGCAATATTCCTGTCAAAGTCGACCAACGAGCAGCCACACTGAGCCTTTGGTTTCGTGCTCGTTTATGTTTGACATCACAAGAGAGCCATGTAACATCGGTTTAGACTATTTCATGACCAACAACTTGAGTCTGCATCTTTGTGTGTTTGTTTCTGCATCCAGATAGAGGATGATTCTCCCCTCAGGCCTCTACTGTGTGCGTCTCCTCTCTTAGGGAGATAAACGGATTTGTAGCACACATCCAGCGGGCTCCTCAGCTGAGATATAGAGCCTGTTTTATATCAACGAAGTTCAAATTGACTCAAGGACACCGGCAGGAAGTGACTCAAGAGAGTGGGACAGAGAAAGACGGGAAAACAACCTGTGAAATCATATATCCATTTATAGAAGCGACACCAGTCACTGATTTAAAACTGCTCTCTATAAAAAAAAAAATCCTTTAAACAGAGCTCAGGACAGATTGCACGCTGCTACAGAGATATTAATATGTGCAAGTTGGAGGAATTCTCACCAGCAATCTCTTCGATGCAGTCGGCGTGCATGTCGAGCAACACGCTGCCATTGATGATGCAACTGCGGAGCTCAAATAGGCTGTGGAGGGAGAGAGTGGCGACATAGGGCTTGCTCCACCTCTCCCCGCCGTCCTCCACGTCTTCCTCAAACTTCAGCCACCTGCGAGGGGAATTGTTGAATCGGTTATTAAGTAGGAGTAGATTTGAGGTACAATAGTATGACTTTTATCATTTCACTTATGCATATTTATTACAACTTAAAGGTGCAGTATGTTAGAATTTTAGTGTAAACATTTTTAGAAATAGTCGAAATTATCAACAGAATAGGAATAAATAACAGTTTTGTTATGTCTGTCCCAACATGTCTATGAGTGTGTCTATGTATTGTGTTGCAGAGATATTTATTGAAGTAAATATGTTAACAAGCTAGATCCCGGCCAGAGGTGATAGTCTATAGTAAGTGAGTCAGTACTGTAGGCTGTAAATCAGTATACTTTAATCAGTGTGCTCCAGTCCCTTTTTTCCTTTGAACATTGTGGTTGACATATTTGCCCAGAGATTGTTTTGACAAATATATCAGCCACACAGTTTGAGGAAAAGGTCCGACATTAGCACGTGAAACTAAGATTTGGCCTTTGACCTGCTTTTTTGTCCCCCTTCCCTGTGGAGCTGTGAGCAAGCCGACCACAAAATGATCCACTAAGCTTTAAATGCAGCTACCACTTGTACTCTCAGTAACAGTGCAGCTGTAGAACTGCCGGCTTGTGACAAGCTTTACTGCCCAGCATTGTTGCCAACCGCTCCCAGAGGAGACTCTGACCTGGCTGTTTCCTTCCACTCAGCATCCTTGCCATCCTTCACACAGATCTCATCCAGCTCAGTGAACAGCTCGTGGGCCACATGTTCTGCATCCTCCTCCGTGCCCAGAATGAACTGGACCCGCTGGGACGGCGTGTCTGATGAAGTGAGAGGATGTGAAGGAGGAACGAGGAGTGAACTCTGGTTCTCAGAAACAAACACAACACTTCTTACTTTGTCAGTACATGCCTTTAAATGATTACTGGGTCCACACACATTTAGACAAACCTACTAAAGCACACACATGCAACATGATGATTAGTTCCTGTTCTTTGGTGACTAATTACTGTGCTGGTCAATTTTAGCCTGGAGTGCCCTGTGTGTGTGTGTGTGTGTAGTGACCAAAGTATTGACTTTGTTTCACAACTATCATCTCGTCTGCGGGAGGTGGACGTGCGAGGCTGCATGCATGTTCTACACTGAGCCATTGTGTATTTTCTTTGCTCTCTCCGACAGTTAAATGTTGGGATGAGCCCTGAAAAAACGCTGGATTTGAAAAAGTTAAAGACACAGTAGCCTGAGAAGAGGTTTTTGTGTATTTGTGTGTGTTACCATGACTGGCGGTGGTCGTTTCAGTCTCCTCGCTCTGTTGTGTTGCAAGGCTTCCTGCCCTTCTGTCTCTCTTGCGGTGCCGGGAGCCGTGGGGCTTGTGGTGACGGTGGCTCTGCCTGGGCATTCGAACCCCCACAAACAGAGTCCGGTGGCCTGTGAGAGACGCAAGTCAATATTGCTTTCATACACAATGTATGTCATGTCATGTATGTCATGATTTGCAGAAACAGAAACACACATATAAAGATGCCAACATTTTGCTGTAATATTACCACTGTTTCTAACAAAAAATGATTAGAATGAATAGAAAACATTTGGTGATATAAATGCCCGCAAAGTTTAAAGATTATTTAAATCTAATAATGAATGAACGGACAGTTTTCTGTTTCAGTTTTTGACTTTTATTTCAAGTTATCTGACAAAAGGTTTGAACTTGAACGACATTCTTGTCATTGAATACTCCTGCACCTTTAGAAAGTACAAAAAAAATGTTGTTTTATGATGTTTTGGCCCCGAGACCTTCAAGATCAACAACCTTTACCAACTGTTTTCATCACAGGCTTTTCTTTCAGTCGTAAATTACAAGAACAAAACGGACATAAAGCACTGTTACCTTTTACATTTAGTTCCTTTTAAAGTTTGCTTAGTGTACAGAAGTTTAGTATGTTATACAGTTTTTTTGTCATGGTCCTGTCCCTTTGTTCATTATATGTGTGTTAGCTATTTGTGGTGTCTTTTGCCCTTTTCCAGTGTTCTGCTTTCCCTCCACACCTGTGTTACATCTCCTTCCTTAGCTCTCCCCTCTTCCCAGTGTTTTTCCAGCCTATCAGCTCCTTCCCTGTTTGTAGCGATTTCTCCATTCATTTCCCTCACCTGTGTTTCTCTGCCACTCTCCACCTGCACCTCATCCCCACATTAGTTTAATTGTACTTAAGTCCAGCCTTTTGTTGAGTCATTTGCTGAGTTTCCATGACCCTACTGTTGAGTATCCTTGATCCTTGAGCCTTTCTTTGTGTTTCCCTGATGTTTCTTTGTGGTTCCCTGTTCCTTGTGTTGCCGTGACCAAGAATAAAACATCATCCATTGCTCTTCCTGCCTGCTGTCTGGTGCAGTTGGGTTCACAGTGACACAGTTCATTTGGCAGTTTGGTTATTTTCTTTTATATCAAGTGACTTCAGACAGCATACTTTCAAAAATGTCTATCGAACAATCAGATCACTTTTAAAGCCAACACATTTTGTAGAACTCACTGGAAGTTTGTTTACAGCCAGCATGCATAACTTCCCTGTCACTGGGTTGTGTTTTTTGCATAATTTTGTCTACTCTCTTTATACTATTTATATACTATAATTTATCTGATGAAATAATTAAAGGAGACCTATTATAATTTTTGAGTGTTTTACAGATTCTTGTGCATGTAAAAGATCTTTAAATTTAAAAAGGTCAAAGTCTGCACCAACAGAAGCTCCTCTCTCCCACACAAACCACTGCGCCTGAAACACCTTGTCAATAGTTTTGTGTTTATTTCTGTGACTTTGTGACATCACACTACATCATCATGTCACACAGTTGCCTAATTTATTAAGAGACCGGAGCTAAAACAGAAACAGCGTTTCAGACAGAGGGGGAATACAATGCACTAAAAGCATTTAAACCTATTCTAGTAGTAACCTTAAATAAAATAAGAAACCTGAAAATGAGCAGAATTATGTCTCCTTTAAGTTATGGAATCAAAACTAAAGTAAAAAAGTGCTGCAGGTTTAAAAGCCAAGTATTTCAGTTGAAATGTGTCAACTTTTTTCTTACCTGAAACAGTTACCTGCATTTATCCAGGTACCCGCATTGACACTTTTTCACAGAAATCGAAAATGGATCCTTTGCATCTCTGACATCATCACATAAACCAGCTCTACTGGCTGTGTGTGTGTGTACTTTGCACCCACAACGCTGCTCTTTTCCCTCAGCTGGCAGCCACAGTCAACACCCTGCAGGTTGTCATTTGTGATGTGAGCATGTATGGGAGGGTGTTAAACTGTCACAGCTGTCATCATGCTTACGTCCAGCTCTGATAAGAGGTGCTTAGTGTGACTCACTCTTTTATTCGCCCTACATCCCTCTGTTTACCTCCGTCACTTATTCCTTCTTCACGGTGGTGTTGTGTAGCCAAGCTTCTCTCCGCCTCCACCAAATGACACAGATCCACAAATATCTGCTCATTTCCTTGACTGACCCGTTACGTGGACCATCAAAGAGCTTGTTTCGCCGTGGACCTGTAATTTATCACAGTATGACGAATGCTAATTCGCTCTTAAAGCGGGCTCTGGACTAATGACAGCTCCGGTCTTATATTAATCACAGAGAGAAGAACGAGAAGAAGATAAATTTCTTTATTTCTCCCCGTATGAGTCATAATTTGTACAAATAAAGGAAGAATACTCTATATATAAAAGATAAAATTATAAATGTGTGACTAGAAAATACTTGTTTTTGTCATAATGCTGCCACCCAGTGGCTCATTAGAAGAACTAACAGTTCAGTCCGTGTGTTGAGGCAGCAGCCCGAGAGAGAGAGGATTCTGAGATGAGGTTGCTCTATAAACTGATCTTTAGTAATAAATGAGTAGTAACATGTCAATACTGGGATGTTACTAAAGCCTTATACACCTCCCTCCACCTGCCCTGTCCACTTCTTTTTTTTATTTTCCCACTCTCTCAGGCTGCATCTTTGGCAAGGTTACACATTGGAGGAGGCCAGGCAGGGGGCGTCCGGCGAGGAGAAGAAGTCGCAGAAGCCCTCCTCGGACAGGTGTCCGTACTCGTTGTTGTAGAAGGTCTGTCCTGACAGCTGGCTGAAGAAGTTGGGACGGTGCCGGGAGCTGCAGGCGCCGCTGCTTCGGCCCAGGGAACCATGGGAGGCCGTCAGAGGCTCTGTGCTGCTGCTGCTACCTATACGACTGGGTGCAGAACATACAAACACACCTGTCAGCTTTATTGTCAAGTGCTCAGGCCAAATAAAAAAACATGAAAGCATGAAATGATGCTACTGACAAGAAGGCCTGATGTGGCTTATTCCTCTGACACAGAGCTGTATTGTTCTCCAAGAACTATCAGAACACATCAGTGAGCCATACTATTGTAGTGGCTGACACGTTCCTTCATTACAATAATCATGTGCTCTCTAGTTTATTTTGAGTCCATCCCACCCACACACACACACACACACCGCTGCTGTGAATACGAGAGCAGTGGTTTTCAAACTGGGGTCCAGGGACTATGAGGGGCCCTTGAATTTGTTGTTGGGGGTTCCCCAGCTAAAGGAGGCATAAAATAGTGATCCTAATTTGATAATTTATTGACTTTTCTAATCTTTAAACTGCAAATAAAAGAGTATTACTCAAATAATCACAAGACAAAATCCCCTCAGATGTGCATATATTGTGGGGTCCTTGACGTGAACATTTTGGGAGCTTTAGTACAAGGAGCATCAAATCCACCGCTCACAAAAAAAAACCCAATCCCGGGACCACTTCCTCCTGTTTGAGCAGCTCTGTTAAACACTACAGTGCCCAGCTGTTCCAGGATATGTTTAGCCCAGTGGGCCCAAGATAAACCAAAGGGCAAGCCAAAACTTTTCAAGGCACACTTGTATTCACATTCAGGCAAAATAGCCTCTATAACGTGCTGCCTAATCACTCTGCAATCCGGAAGGTTTTTAAAAGTTTTTGCCTCTGCATTGGAAAATGAGTGTGACCAATTTGCTGATAAAGTAAATCAAAAAGGTATTCATTACTTATATATTTGTATATTGCAATAATAATTTATGGTTGTGACAGCACACCTGGACTTTATATTCGCAACTAATTTTGACAGGTCACGTCTTCAGGAGGAACCAATGGGCTTAAAGGCTTGAGTGACACAGAAGGCAAAAGGTGTGAGAGACGGACGGTTTCATGAGATGTTTTTTGTAAATACCAAAAACATAAAACATAACCTTGTCCTTGAAGTGAAAGAATAAAAACCTTCATTTTCACTCAACAAAAGGCTCCACAGGTGTCATAAAGCAGCCAGCAGTAGCCAGAGGTGAGTACAAACCTTCTGAGAAAAGTTTTTAGACATCAGTGGTGATGACAAATAAAACATGATCTATATAAATGTGACGATTCAGAGCAGCTTTCATTTGCAGGTTGCAAGTTTTAAATGCTTTTGTCTTGTCAGCTGTTGACAGGCTGTTTACACCACTTTTTTGCATTCCCCCAGGATAGAAAACGTGTACAGCTGGATGGCTTTTGCTTACACGATCTCTCACTTGTCCATGAGTTTCTATATATGTTATGATGGACATCCATGTTTAAGTTTGGTTTTGTCTCCATTACAGCATTTTCTGTTCTTACATCTCAGTTCACATGGTTGTTGGTTTGTTGTTAGTTTCCCACCTTTGTCACAACTAGAGGTTTAATTTTTTAACGGCTTTAAAATCATCCAGGATTTGTTCTAACACCACATCGCTGTGTACAATGTAAGATCGAGCGATGCTGCAGATGTTTCACTTTGTCTCCAACTGGCTTTGATGATTGATGTGAACACTTGGGAGCTGCACTCACAGTAACTCTTCCTCCTCCACGCTGCTCTCAGTAGGAGTGAGCTGTTGGATAAATAAGGCCCATTCTTCACTTTTGGCAGTGACCTTTTTGGCTGTTCAGGGCTTCGCTAAGTACAATTCTGAAAACTTTGATAGATGCAAGTAGGTCCGGATGACTCACACTGTTACGTACTCCTACTTAGCCATGCATTACACAAGACTCTGCTGAGGCTCACTTCCTTTGCAGTCGTACTGTGGCGTCACTGCATACGTGATGTGATAGAATGACTGTTTTCTTACACTGAGTTATCCATAAAAGTAGCCTTCACTAATACATCTGCATGCTGTTGTTTCACAGTGAGACTAAATAACGGGCTTCTATATCCTCTCCATCTTTCAGTTTCAGACAGTAGCATTGATTATTAGCTTTTGGTATGATTAACCTTTTGGAGATGGCACCCCGGTGCTGATGTTCGATTCTCTCAAATTCTTCGGAGGCCAGAACCATCCCGCTGTCCGTCTGGTTGTCCTGGGAAAGAGACACAGTGGGACATCATGTGAATTAAGTGCCTCTGGCTGAACCCGCTGCTGCTACGTTGCTGAGTGTGGCGACTATTTTTGGTAATTATCTGAGGGGAAGATTTCCAAAGTCGAATGGCATTTGCAAAAATGTCAGCAGCCAGCTCACATTTTTTTCAACGATCGAAGGGGAGATGAAGAGCTTACTTGAGGAGTCTTCTGTTGGTGCATCTCTAAGGGCAGCTCCTCAAATGTCTTCACTCTGGGCTGGTACATTTTGGAGGGTCCCACGAACACGCAGCCGGTGAAGGGCACGCAGTTATAATACCTGGTCAGAAAATATAAGAAGGTTTGTCAGATTAAAACATGATAGTCCAGGATCCAGAGCAAGTGGGAATATGGGAATTAAAAGCAGCTTATGTTTTATTTGAAAAAAAAATACTTTTGGTTTTTGAAAAAGGTCGACTTCAGGCTTGTGGTCTGTGGTTTGAAAAGTGATGATAAATGGAGTTATTATCAGCAGGATCATTTTCCCTGTTTTTTAAAAAATTTCATCTGATTAATCGGTTGATAAAATATTTGCAAATACAGACGTGCCAACACATCTGGGTAATAAAACTCTTTTTTTTTCTCATATCCCGCAAACTATCTCGAGCCTCCCTGTGAGGGTTTGAGACCTCTAGTTTAATAGTCGCCCTTCAAGAACAGTCAGTTCTCTAATTCTCAATAACAAAGTTATGAATCACTGACTCACAGACTAGAAAGTATTACACATTGTGCAAAAGTAACACCAATGGGACATGAAACAAGGAGCCTCATACAAACTTCTTTCTTTCTTTCTTTCTTTCTTTCTTTCTCTCTTCATGCAGGTTGAGGTCACCATTCAATGTGACGCAGTTGATGTTCTCTATAGTTTGTTCCTTGCCTGCCTGTCTCTCTCAGCCCTCAGCTCTTTGGTTCACACTGAAGATGTACATGCTAAGAAATGATAACGGATATACTTTTGAACTTTTAGTTTCAAAACAGGCAAAAAAGAAAAGAAAAAAATATACCACAGCTGGGCACTCATCTGTATGCAATCATCTCAGAACAGACAGAATGGTACATTTGTTGGGGACTATTTTCAGCTGTGGATTTGGTAGTAAATACCAGTGAGTATTTACGGCAGCAGGGCGGTAAATAAACTTCAGTGTGTGCATTCACAGTAATTAAGGAACATGTCACCCAGGGCAAGGGTGTAGTTTACTGATGTGTTTTCATGGTAGCGAGGAAAAACATACATCGGTCCTTGGCTACACTGCAATGCCATTCATTAAAAATATCACCAGATGAAATGATTTAAACTAGACAAGTCTCCAAGGTCCAATTTTCTTTTCCTTCCACGGGGTCTTGAAGGACGACAGGAGCAGTCGTAAGTACCTGGCGGGCAGAGTGTTGCAGGCCAGTCTCAGCTCCTCTTCAGATGGAGGCCGTGATGACGCCTGTGAGAAACCATCATCCTCAGAGCTCTGCGAGTGGTTCAGAGGGACATAGTCCTTCCCGTCCTGAGGGGAATTCAATTTACCATTAAACTCTTCACAAACTAAAAACATCACTTTTTCTTCCAAGAATTCATGGTGCTCCAGCAGTGAACTCACGGGCAGGCTGTTGTCCTGCAGCAGGTCCCCCAGGATCTGCACCAGGCCAGGGAACGTCGGCCTCCCTTTGGGCTCACCGTGCCAGCAGGCCAGCATGATGCCATATCTACCAGCAGAGGGCAGCACCATCACAACAAAGACGACACTGGGGTTCAGCTACACGTTTGCTCTTGTATCGTCTCTTAAATTTAAAAGTAAGTCTCTTAATTTTTTGATATTTAAGAGCAGATATTGCTATTGCTATATATGCTCTTGCGATTGGCTCGATCAAACAAAGACATTGTTAGCTCTTGAATCTTATTTGACTGACAGATTGTTTTATTTAAGAGGCAGATCAGTAAGAAAAAGCACATTACATTTCGGGGGAGGCTGTCTCTGGCGATCTCATCCTGACGCCGTCTTTCAATCGCTTGCAGAAGTCTTCATCGATCTGTACTCCAGGGTACGGAGACGCACCTGAGGGTGTACAAACGGAAGATGAGACATTGATAACCCTCTGAGGTCAAGTCATTGTCTGGATAACAGTCATGAAGATTTCCTCTGCTTCCAAAAGAATACATTTCCAATTTGCTTTTGGCAGGAACAGAGACATTTTTAAAAACTGCCAATCCAACTCCTTCCTTTCTTTTGACTTCTATACAAATGTGGCTTCACAGAAGATGAATTGATTGTGCTGTGATTTTGTCTTTACCCAGTGAAAAGATTTCCCAGAGGAGAACTCCAAAAGACCACACGTCACTCTGGCTGGTGTACACTTTGTCAAAGATGCTCTCCGGAGCCATCCACTTCAAAGGCAGACGAGCCTGCGAGAACCAGACACATGTTATACCAGGGTCACATAAACAGACGTGACACCTATGCCTTTAAATGTAATCATTATGTGGTAAAAATGGAGTTTAATGTTTCCACACAGTGAATGGAGATGGATAATAAACGTAAAGCGAGTGCAAGGATGCCGTACGTTGCCTTTCCTGACGTAGTCAGGGTCTTTGTATATGTCTCTGGCCAGGCCAAAGTCACAGATCTTCACGATGTTGCTCTCTGACAGGAGAATGTTCCGCGCTGCCAGGTCTCTGTGGATACACTGTGGATATACACACACGGCCACACATACATCAGAACTCAGCCAACAGGTGTGTACATGTGTGTGTGTTTGTGGACTGTTTGCATGCAGCGCTTTCACCTTGCTTTTCTCTGATTTGTGATGAATAGCAGAGATGATTTGTAGTAAGTGTAAAGCAAGTTGGCAAATTTAGTAATCTGTTGACTGGAAATCTGTGTGTGTGTGTGTGTGTGTGTGTGTGTGTGTGTGTGTGTGTGTGTGTGTGTGTGTGTGTGTGTGTGTGTGTGTGTGTGTGTCAGTGTGTAGCGTCATGCACTCATTACTGATAAGTACCTACTAATCTTCCTCTACTACTAATCAGTCAT
>OMLP01005316.1:6355-40840 GCA_900302685.1 Spondyliosoma cantharus | reverse complement strand
GTATGTTGTGTAGGAGACATCTTGTATCCAGTTGTTAAATATATTTTAATGTCATAATGATCACAGATAACCATGTTAGACACACATTGGAGTGCTTAGTCCATTTAAAAGAAAAAATGTCTACCACAATTTCTTGGAGCCGAAGGTGACATTTTCATATTTCTTGTTTTGTCAGACTAACAGTCCAAAATTGACACAAAATTGAATTTACAATGAGATAAACCAGAGAAAACCAGCATATTCCCATCATTTAGAAGGGTTAATTGCAGGGGCAATAAATGTTTGGCATGTTTGCTCAGTAAGTCATGATTAATTGATGATCAGAATTATCGCCGAGCGATCAGTCGACTAATCGTCTCAGCTCTTCTCCTCCCATCTCCCCTCAGGTGAGTTGATACAGCCGGCAGCAGAAGGAGGAGACCCGAGAATGACGGAGACCAACCCCCCCAAATCGGCTAAGAAGCCCCGCTGGACCTCCCTTGAGATCGGCCTCATTACTATCGTCTCCCTGCTCTTCATTGTCATCGTCGCCCTCGTCATTCTCTTCGCCACGCAGAAGACTGGTAAGTGACGAAAAAAAGTACAGAGAAGTGATTAGAAAAAGTGAGAAATATCTGAAAATCTGAGAAGCTCTAAGAAAAAAAGAGTGCTTCTTGAGATCTTTGTCAGACTGTGACAGAAAAACCAGAGTGATCAAAAGAAGTGCGTCATGTAATTAAAATCTATTTTTGGGAGCCATTCTGCGTGGAGGACTTTCCTTTTGTTGTTCCTGTCACCATGATATAAAGTAAACCTTTCAGAACTTCTTCAATCTCACCTGTTTTAAAACGTGCGCACGCACTGACCATCACTTCCAGCTGAGTTCATGGTTAGTGGTAAGCCTGCTGAGGAAGTGGATTGTGTTCAGGTGAACAGAAGACACTCGAGCTGTGTGCTTTTAACGCAGAGTGCCAAAGTACGACCACTGAGCCAGAAAGAAGAATGCAGTGTGCAAAGGTCCTCTTTAGAGTTTCCTCTGTGCTCTCAGGCATTCTTATACGACGCTCCGTATGCCTCAAAACATGGTGCAATTTCGCGTTTTCTGTGTAAATGATGAGGAATTGTGTGTCTCATATCTCACTGCAGATGTCATCAATTCGCATTATGAGATATGGATCATTTAAAAGGGACACGGTGAAATCAAACAGGCACCCACGCCCCCGCTTTCCTCGCCATGGGAAACCAATCGAACCTCACCGAACTTCAGATCAATGTCACAATATAAGCATCACATGGTTTTTCTTTATCTTTTTTTTTTTTTTATTATTCAAAAAGAACAATCATTAATCTCCTGACAATTGCTGTGCTTGCTTTTTGGACTTGGATATCAAATGATAAAACTTGTACAAACACAAAGTCTCCGTGATGGGGATTTTTATAAATCACCTATAAGTCCCAGGAGGGTGGATCACTGGGATCTAGCACAGAGAAATTTATCTATTAGTATGACATTAACATGCATGGTCAGCAGCTTATTTATAGCTCTTTAGGTTAATGATTGATAATGGTTGTGAAGTTCAGCAGCCCAAGAACAGAAAAACAATCTGATTAAAGGTCCACTATGTAGTTTTGGGGAAGAAATTTCAATCAGAAGAGTTAAATCTTCATTGACCTTTAAATGCCTGAACAAACTAAAAAAAAACAAATTCTCTTTGTTTTCATGACTGAATAAACAAACTGACCTTTAAGGACAACACAATCTCATACTGTTTTACTGTTTGTATGTGGCGGACCCTGCCACCTTTCTAGCTTCAAACAGGGTTCTGGGGACCTTATTTTCCTCTGAGAACAGTTTGTTCATTCAGCTATGGAGAAAAAAAAAATATATAGTTAGTGTAGTTTTTATTATTACCTCATTAATATTGTAAATATTAAAATTCTGAGTTTGAATTTCTTCACCAAAACAACGTAGTGCCCCTTTAAATGGAAAGATCACGACAGCTGGGTATGGGTGAGTGTGTGTGAGGCTGCTATTATTATCTCTTGCGGTCCTGTGATTGATAAATGTGTAAACCGCCATGTCAGGAAAAAGAGAATGCTGTGAATGACTATGTCTACGTTTGTACCAGTGGGTGCACTCTCCTGGGTGCACATGATGTGCATAATGCATGAGGCGGTGTATAAGGTCATATGACAGTTCATTCGTGTGTGTGTGTGTGTGTGTGTCAGAACATGTCAGATTGTGTTTGATTGCCAGTTCTGCACCTAAATCATTCCCGACAGAGCGAGAGAAACACTTCTGAGCAATCACATGAGTGTAAAGAATGAGCTGTAGAAAGAGGAAGCAGAGAATGAGCATTGGACATGAATGACTGATGACTGCGAAAATACCACTGAGTGACGATTTGTTTTTGCATTTTCCTACAGATGAAATCTGCACCACAGCCGACTGCACGCAGTCAGGTAAGTGTTGTGTGTTTGTTCGTGCCGTTTCTTTATTGTCTCCATCTAAAGGCTTTGATTTTTCACAGAGGCGGACAGAATGGGAAAAAAATCGAGACTGCTGCGGGAGCCGGGGGATTTCAGACGTACTTAGAGGAGAATGGCCTCTTCAAATGTGAATATGTTGCCTCTAAGTCAAAACAGTGATCAGCGCAAATATGTTGCAAGGGGTTATTGTTCTCGGCTCACCTCTGAACAACGGTACAAGAGGAGTTGAGAAACTGGTAATGGGTTTGAGCTTGTATCTACAGCTTAAGCAAATCCACCGGGATCTGTGTGTGCGACGTGTGTCCAAAGCTGAAGTGTTTCAACATATCCGAGGATTGTTGTGGAGCTTTTATAACTTGACTGTAAACGCTCCCTGTTTGGTTTTCGCAAAAATTGCGGCCACAGTTAATTAAAGATTTTGTAGCTCTACTTACTCTAGTTTTCCAGCTCCAGACGCCAACTCATTTTAAGATGCATTTTTGGGGAACCGGTGTCCCAGTTCAGTCAGATATGACAGACAGCCCTCGTCAGAAGAGATCCCTCAGCAGCATCTCATGTAATTTAATTACAGCTCCAAAAGCTTAGCACATTTCCAGCGCTGGTTCTGCACCGAACCCAATTACAGCCATTTTGCATTCATACATTTGTTCCTAACCTTTTGAATGATATTTTAATTAATTATTTTTTTTCGTGTACAGTTTGTTAGAGCATGAAACAGTCTGGCGAGCAGTCTCAAGGCACCACGCGCGCTGCAAGAGCAACTGACGCGCCTGTCATGAAGCGTGTCATTTCACGCTGCTATGGCGCACTGCGGGCGTCAGATTTGAAATGCCAACACCACAGAATCAGCAATGTTTATATGTATGTCCTCATATTACTCTATAGTGACCTCAGTCGTGCCCAAGGAGCCCCGGAACACGTATGTAAACATGTGCAGCTCCTCAAACCCAAAATGAAATCTCCGAATCTGTCTTGACATTGCTCCGACAGCCTCCTCTCCTCCTGCCTCCTCACACTTACAGTTACCTCAGTTAAAGTTTTCACAATAGCCGAATTTGGTCATTACTGATGACAGCTTTCTTTCTGCAGTGTGTCCTCACAGGGCACAGCTGTGATATCTCTCACCCTCTGTCTCTCCTTACATTCTTTTTTTCCTTTTAGCTCTTTCCAAATGGATACTGTGGCGGCGGAAAAAAAAAAGCATTTATGGTCACTGGGTCCCTATTTGAAGCTTCGAAACGAGGTCGGAGTATGCTCGTCGAGGCAGCTTGATGCGCCTCAAAATGCTTTTAATGTGCGTTCGGACATTTAAAAACAATGGGTGGGCTTCAAAAACACCAGCGTCAGACGCTTTTGGTGCATTTGTGCCTTTGAGGCCGTCCATCATCTTGTTCCAGAGATCTGGTATTGTGCATGCTCACTCACTGACATGGCATTCTGGGACACTTAGGCCCTGCCCACATGTACATGGGTATTTCTTAACAGGAAGCTTATTCTGTGCATACACATAAATGGCATTTCAAGTCCCTGAAAACGGACCTTTAGGAATACTCCGGCCAGGATGAGGAGGCAGGAACAGAGGATAATGGAAACAGTGACGCAGATGCACACGTTTATCAGGAGCGTTTGAGTTTGTAAAGTGATGAAATGGATGTTACATTGTTTAAACGAAGTTTCATATTTGGACATTGGTAATACAATGATGGAAAAGAGAGAAGAAAACGGCTGCTTGCAATGTTTCACTGACAAATTATCCAGGAAGATTCTCTCTAGGAGCAGTCACGTTTCCCTCCCTCGTTCAAAGGTATAAATGCGTTTTCAGAGGAGAATCACAGATTTTTTTTCTAAAACCCTGTTTACAAAATATACCTGTGTACGTGTGGATAAGGCTGGTCACTACTGTGCTTTTCTTGCTTTGACAAATCGTACTGTCTGCTGGGAATATGGTCTACTAGGCATCAATGCATCTCAGGCGACATTGTGGAGTAATGCCAAAGTAATGTAAAGAGAGCATCATGAATTACTATTTATAGGGGATCATTTAGTAAGGTAATTACATTTTTTTTGTAAATCAGCAAGTAATGTGTAATACGTGACCTCAACACTGTTTAATGCATTTAAAAAGGAACCGTAACACTGACAAATTGTAGTTTTGTTGGGGTTACGTGCAGGACCATTTCTTGGTAGGTCGCAGTGACTTCCTGGACTCACCACTGGTTGTCTGGTAACCCCAAAGTACATCACATAACTTCAATTTCTGTACAAATTAAACAATACGGATATAATGTCATATAAAATGTGAGTTTAATGTGCTTTTTTAGGTGGAATTTTGTTACCTTCACGTGGATCCTGCTGGCTGCTTCTCTATTTCCCGTGTTTAAGCTAAGCTAAGCTCACATATGCGAGTGGTTTTCATTTTTTTCCCCCCTTTAACTCTCGAGAAGAAAGTGAATAAACATGTTTCTGAAAATGTCAAACCATTACTTAGTGAAACAACAGGCATCTCTGCACTTCATAGACTTGCTAATCAGGCTGGCAAGAGGGAAATTCACATGCAAAATATTATACTACCAAGGCTTTTATATCATTAGTTGGGGGTTGATTTTTTCCTGCCAGGTATTTCTTTTAGCACGCTCTCGTCTGTGTTTCCTCTCCGTCTGTGCAGCGTCCCGTCTCATTGAGAACATGGATGCCAGCGTGGACCCCTGTGACAACTTCTACCAGTACGCCTGCGGAGGCTGGCTGAAAAAGAACATCATCCCCGAGACCAGCTCTCGGTACAGCACCTTTGACATCTTACGAGACGAGCTGGAGGTCATCCTGAAAGGTCGGACACCTACACGCATCCACCCGCCCACGCACAGGCAAACAAACACAGATCTACATACAGCAGGGTACAGACAGGCCGCTCATTTGTGAAAGACGTGGAGACCTGTGGTGCCTGTTTTTATTAGAGTCATAATACTTTGCTTAATCCGTGATTAAGAGTTTTAAAAGCAGCATTGAACACCAAGTCTTTTTCAGTGCACTCACTGCGCCGTGTGAGAGAACAGCTTGATTCAGTTGCTTGAGAATATGAGCTAAAGAGGGCTGTCCTTCAGGGAGCGCAGCTCTATAGATATCACAGATGCCATGGGAGTTTTGGCTTCTGTACTACCATGTGAGCTGGGTTTGTCAACAGAGCAGGAATTATCTGTGTGTGTGTGTGTGTGTGTGTGTGTGTGCATGTGTGGATTTTGCTTTCAGGCGTTTTTTTCGAAAAGACGTCAACACACAGCAGTGAGACAAGCCTTAATAGCATGTTTGTGAGTGTGTGTCTCAGGTGTTTTGCCAGCTTTTAGCAAGCATTAGAGACTTGTTAGTGTCCTTGTGGCATGCTTGATACAGAGAGGGTCAAGTTACGCCGCGTATGTGCGAGCGCTTGAGGTTGTGTGTGTGAGTGAGGGTCCATACTTCACCACGAGTTGTCTGCGGGAAGGCCAGTCAGGTCCCGGGTGCTAAATCTTCAAGGGACACAAACCTTCCATGGACAACCGAAACTCCTCATCTACCATAAATTTACAATTTATATGCCGGTCCCTTCTGCGATAATGAAGACAGTGCAGATCGGCTGCAGGAGAAACAGAGTGATTCAGAGGGGGGCGAGAAAGATTGATCCTTAGTGGGAGAGGAGAAACCAGGGTTTAAAGTGCAGCCTGTCTCGTGGACTCAGATAATTCGCAGCAGCCTCGAGCACTTTATCTGTCCAATCTTGATGGAAAAACACGGAGTCCCGTGTGTTGGAGAACCCTTTTTTTTCCCTCTCTCTCTCTTTTTCCCTTTGCTTTCTTGCCTTTCAGTTGTCCGTTGATGACATGCAGATTATTTTTCCTAAATATAAAGCTGAGCGTGGGTGTTAATGGATAGATTTGTTTATTCGGTACATCATTAATATGCATGATATGCATTGAGTCTTACGACACATTGTTGTTTGAAAGCACAGGGAATCTATTATGAGCTGTTAACAAACATTTTTTCTTTCTTAAACCTTAAAAGGAAAAGTTCACCCCGAAAATGAAAATTCAGTCATGGAAACTTGGGTGAAGGTAGTTTGTGATACATTTCTGGAGCCTTTACAGCAAAACAGCACTGAAGCATTCTCCTAAACAGCTGAAGTAGATGGGGAGTAATCCAAGTCTCCAGAAGCCCTGAGATCAGATTTCAAATTGATTTTAAAAAATGCTTTTTTTGCTGCTTTTCTGCAGCTCCTGGAGACTTGGAGCACACCTGTGAAGCCTTATGGACCCATTTTTATGTTTTCTTTGGTTGCTTTTAGATAAAACAAGTCCCCATCTGCTTCAGTTGTTTAGGGTGCCATAATTTGTGGACTACAAAACTTCACCCAACCTTCCATTGGTGTGAGGGTGAGCAGACAATGATTGAATTACAATTTTTGGGGTAAACTTTTCCTTTAAAGCTCTAAAGATCTTTCTGTGTTCCGGTAAAACAAATGCCTTTAAACGTATTCACTGCCCTCACGTTCCTTTCATTTTCTTGACTAACACGTTTTGTTTTTTCCAGATCAATATAACATTCATTAGGGTTCAGAGATTGCTTGCAATATATTCAGCACTTGTCCCTTTCGAGGGTGCTCGCAGAGGGAAAAGTGCATCTTCATTCGCTCTGTGTGGCCTAATTCTAAAAGTGCGTTATTGAAATTCTGGCTGTTGTTCCTTCTGCGACGATTTGCTCGAACATGGTGACTTCAGTGGCACTGCAGAGTGTTTCTAATCCCATTTCAAACAAACACGATGGTACAGTCGTTGTGAAAAACGGAGGCAGCTGCGAGGATTGTCAGAAAAAAATGACGCATGCTAACTTTTTTGTTGCATTGTGACAACTTATAGCCCATCTGTTCTGTTCTGCTCCGCTCTCTCCATCTCCTCTCTCCGTGGCAGTCTTAACACCCATAAAAATCACACACGGGGGGGAAAAAGGAAAACAAACATTGCTCAACAAGGGCTCATTTCTCGCATTTTGTTACTGTATGTGCACTTACGTACATAGCACGTCTCTGTGCGAGTGTGTGGCGTCATTTCACACTTTGTTGTGTTTTTTACTACGACCTAGCAGATTTCTACCAGAGGTCTTGGGGTGGCGGAAGATATTTGCCGCCTGTCCGAAAACAAGAGCGAGATGATGAAATATTCGGCAAAGTGCAACAGTTGATGTTTTTTTCTCAATGACCTATTTGCTCTAACAGCTGCCAAAGAGCTGGTCCTAATCATTTAACAGCTTAAATGTTGTGCTCACTCCTTCACCGCGTCCAGCCTACCTGCCAGAGCTGTGCTGTGTGTTACTTTGTGCGTGTGTGTTTTAAAGAGAACGCCGTGTATTTAAGATTGTACAGTATTTGACATTCCAACCCTGTGGCATGTGCACATTCCGCTTTTCGAACATTTACAGTAGCAACTAAGACCCGTTCGCTTTCAGAGTTCCATGTGTTTCTCAACCGCTTACGCATGTCGAGCTGTAGGCCCCGGCAGTGTGAGGCCTCAGCGAGAGTTGCGACCTCTACTCTGGAGGTGACATCAAACATGCAACCTCTGATCCCGAGGCTGGCTGCTGCTGCCTGCTTGGATACCACCGCCCGCTGATGGACAGATCCTCTTCCTGTCAACAGCTTCGGGGGCCTGGAAACACCTGGACGCCGCGGCGCTCTAGGGCTGCATGACAGCAATAAAGAAAAAAGGCAGCGTGCGTGTGTACGTGCGTGGACGGCCGCGCAGATTTGCGGCTGCTTGTAAATACCTCGGATTGTTCTCCGCCGCTGTAGAAGGCCATAAATGATTCATAATGAGGCTCTGCACTCTTGATTGTGGTGTGTGTGTTCATGTGTGCATTACGTGACCGTGTGAGTGTTGTTTTTCCCACCTCCCTCTACTCAGGTGTGGCATACTGTGCAATGATTTGCCCAATTGACCGTGAGCGTTTTAATTACTAACTAGTTTGTGTCAGGAAGAGGAAGAGGGGAAGCACAACGGGCGGAGGGGGGTGAAAGAAAAGGGAAAAAAAAAAGAGTAAAAAATGAGCTCTGAGGTGAAATGAAAGACAAAATGAGAGTGATAAAGGGGAAACGATAGGTGAGATACGCTCTAACCAGAGGGGGTTTTGAGGCGGAATGAGGAAGGAGCTTTGAGGATAGGTCGGGAAATGCGAAACAGCATGTGGTCGTCATCTCTAAGCTGAGCCCGGTGTGTGAGTACGTCCGTCAGTGCGCGGGGTTGCGTGCGTGAGACTTTTGCGAGCGTGAGAGAACTGCTGCTCTTCTGTATCAAACGAGGTGCTTCTCGCATGGCTCCAGGTCTGAATCTCGTTGCGACGGAGATCATTCCATCCGGCGGCACGCAACACACGAACCATCTTATGTTCCTTGTTGAATTTATCATCACCCGGAGTGTCGAAGCCCATCTGTGGCGTCAGAGATCCGCTCAGATGTGTGATGCATGTCGGGCATGCTGCTAACGGCCTATGACACACAAGCACGACATCTAACATCTTGCGATAACAATAATTGAAACAGGATTTGTATCAAACAATCCTGACTACAATGAGATGGTTTGTTCACATGACCTCCGTGATATCAAAATTCCAGCCCAGACCCGTTGCACAACACCATAAATACTGTATTTCTCATAAACATATCAAATAAAGATAGCAGACCAGAGGTTTCTGGCCAAGTGAAATATTATGAATATTAATGCAGCAATTCTTGGCCAACAAAAACACATTCAACAGAAATCCTGAATTGAATATGTTTTTCCCTGCTAGGATGTTATAAACAGCAGGAAAAGAGTTTAGACCTCCACTGAGGTAATAATCCGCCCTGTTAGCTGTCTCACCGCCAGCACTGTGCCGGGTACATGCAGATGACTTTCTTACATGGCGAGATGAGCCAAGGGGCATGACTTTGACTGACAACATGGCACCGAGGAAATGACAGAATGACAGTTTCTGGCCTAATGGCAGGGCGAGTGGAAAAATCAGGAGCTCACCGAAATCAATTTTGAACTTTTAGTTTAAAGCAGTGATTCTCAAAGTGGGAAACTGTTCATGAAGGGGTTCCAGAGTCTTCCTGGCAACAGGGAACATCCACATTATTCCATCCATAAGTAACAAGTCACACTAATTATGACTATTGTGATCTAGAGTCAGATGGCGTCTCATTTTTGTCAGTATGGGATTCCTTGACGTATTTCCAACTATTTTGGTCTTCAACCAATCATTTCAGTCAAAGATTTCAAACATTTGCTAGTTCCAGCTTCTTAAATGTGAAGATTTGCTACTTTTCTTTGTCATTTATGATAGTAAATAAAGCTTCTTTGGGTTTTTGACTACTGGTAGCACAAAAGAAGCAATTTGAGGACATGACTTTGATTATGATAAGCATTTTTCTTTGATTAAAGATTAAAAAATGTATTGTGAAAACTAATAATGAAAACTAGAATTGCACTCAGTAGAGTGCATACCTCCACCAAGGCCCAACAGTCCCGCATCATATCAAATTCTATTCCATGACAAATTAATGATAGCGTCAAAAATACTCCTATCCCACAATGTTAAAGAAAGTGAGAAAAGATTCCTGGATCCGTCCTCCTCCGCACCAAAAAAACTGAGACCCTCTGCACTACATGACACTATTGAGCTGGATAACCTTTTTCAGTGAACACAGTGATGGTTTTTGCTTACACTGTTGTTCCCCAGAGGGATGAGCCACCGGATCTGGAGGTATTATTACCTCCGCCAAGGCGGTGATGCTTTCACCTGCGTCCGTTTGTTTGTCAGTGGGTTTACACAAAAACTTCTGATTAGAGTTCCATGAAACTTGGATGGGTCTCAGCCCAGAATAGAACTCATTAACTTTTGGTGTGCATCCAGATAAAGGGATGGAGCCTCTTCATGAAAAAAAGCCAGGCGTATTTAAGTGTCAGATATCTATGAGTACTATTTAAAGATCCTAGCTCTGGTGGGCTTTTTATGGTTAGTATGGGTGGTTTAGATTTAGAGTGATGCTTGAATTGAGTATATCGATTGAATTAAAGGGGACTGGTGGGCCTCGGTGGACGTATGTGTATTCTCGTTTTAATATTATCCTTAATATTCCCTGAAGAGAGAAACACAGGAGTTTCCTATCTGAAGATACTAGTTATAGGTTTATGCAATGGAAATCTGGGAAATCTTTTTTGTATCGTTATGTTTGTTATGGCAGATGGCTCTAAGATACCCACGGGCCTTAGCCGCCATTGCTTCGGAGAAGACGCCAGTCAGAGGTGCCGATGAGAGCTGTAGCAAATGTAAACTACTTAGTCATCGCTACTGATGCCAGATTCAGTAGAAAGTGACAAGTAAGAATGATTTACACAGCACAATTGATCATTATTTTTCCGCCAAGAAGCAAACCGTTGCTTCTGGCCATCTTTAATAGAGCCGGCATTAGAATTTTAAACTGCAAGTTTTGTATCTAAATAAACCTCGGGAGTTGTTGATTTCTCTCCTTTCAGTTCTATGAAGACACCCTTTTTCCTCTCTGTCCAAGAACTGCAATTTCTTTGAACACACCTGCTTATCGTGAGGTAAAGGTAAGGAGCGAACCAGGAGACATCCAAGCTTTGAAAGTGCTCCAATGGTCAGACAAATAACTTTCACTTCTCCGACCGTGAAGCAAAAGGTCCTCTCATTTTGAACAACCCCCAACACACACAGACACACACACACACGCACACACACACACACACGCACACACAAATTTAAGTAAAAAATTAAAAAGTAAAAAAAAGATAAATAGTAACTTGTATTGTAAACAAAAATCTGAAAAAAACTCAATTTTATAATCCTTTAATACCTCAATAAAGTGATTTACAGCTTCATCAAGGTAGTTAAAGAAGTTTTTAATGGGCTTTTGTTGTGGTTATATGACATGTTTAAGTTATTTTGACAGATATGTGTCCGTGCGGGTTTATTACCACTGCAAGGCTCTAAAGCCAAATGAATGTCGGAAGAAATCTAGCTCTCTTTGGTTTCATAATGCACAGAGAGAACAGTAAACATTCCTATCGTGGCTGATTGAGACTTATCACTTGCATAAAGTGTCAACTCATTTTGGTTTCAACCTCATTTGCAGCTTCTGTGTGCAATACACCCTGGAGAACTGCGTCACGATGATAAATTGGAAGCTAAACTCTTTCTGAAAACACTGCAAGTGGAGTGCCTGGTGGAACGAGAGGCAGTCAAGGATAAAATGGCAACGCGGAGAGGATGAAACTCAAAATTCAGATTCTGTATCGTGCTGAGTGGTTTAGTTCAAATTGACGTGATGTCTCAAACAAACATCAGGTGGCACAAAATCCATTCTCAAATAAATCCGAGCGGACACACATATGGGGCGAGGGAGAGAGAGAGAGAGAGAGAGAGAGTGTGTGTGTGAGTGAGAGAGAGGGTAAGCCTTTGCTGTGGTTAAACATTAGCACCAGGCAGTCAGTAATCCAATCACACACACATGATCTGTGCCCTTTTGCAGGAAGCGCCCTGTGAAGGGTCCCTATCTCAGGACTTCATTAAGATTAAATGAGCACATAAATAGTGCACACATGGTAATGAGAAAACAGGAGGATTAGAAAAATGAAAGGGTAGAAAGAGCAACGAATGAAACAAGTAGAAACGGGGGAAAGAAATCAGTCTGATTGCAAAGCAAATAAAAATAATAATACATTAGATTTCAACAGGCACAAGCTGTTTTTTTTGTTTTTAAGATGAAGATCTGTTGTGACGTTCAGTGAAATTACAGATTGAAGAAAGGGATAAACCTTGTCTTAATTCCGTTCTATCTGCTTTATCTAACTGTCCTCATTGTGATCGGTCTGACAGTAAGTCCCAAAAATGGTTCTCATTTTCGTCATCTTTATCTTTTGATCCCAACCCATGGTGACATGAGTGATGTGTTGTTGGACTCGGGGGAGGGTTTTCCTGTCAGTTGGCTGTGCAATTTAAGATCCATCCCCTTTCCAGTATTGATCCTGGAGTTGCATTGAGATCTGCAGTATGATTGTGTGTATATATGTGGATTCCATATGCAGCATTTACAATAGATGTCTTTACAAGTGACAGGCGGCACTGAAGTCGTGTTTCAAAGGGTTTCCTTTAAATGTAGAATTGATATTGTAAGTTGCTTTTCACATTTTCACTTTCTTGCCCCTCCAAAAAAAAACATAACAGCAACACAAAATCCACCTACCAGCACCTCTAAAGCTCTCAATGATACCTCACATAATGGTATGTGTCCACAGGGGGCATTTTCCCAGCGTTGGAAACTTTACCAACACGGCATCACCCTGGTACAGCCACACAAACACATCCTGGTTGCATCCGACCGGATGAGCAGCACTCACCTGCCTTAATCATGGACTCAGACCTGAATTTCAGCTGCCGCACTAAGACAATTACAGTCAGCCTACTATCACCTTAAGAATATATTCTGGATAAAAGGACTTATGTCTCAGCAGGACTTGGAAAGACTCCCTAAAAAATCCATCAGACAGCTGCAGCTGATTCAGACCACTGCTGCTCGAGTCCTAACAAGAACCAAAAAGTAGATCTCATCACTCCAGTTCTTGGATCTTTACACTGGCTTCCTGTCAGTCAAAGAATAGATTTTAAACTCCTGCTGTTGGTTTAAGAGACACTGGATGGTTTCTTGCCAATTTACATTTCTGATCTACTGCCACGTTATGAACCACCCAGACCTCTGAGGTTGTCAGGTACAGGTCGGCTTTCAGTCCCTAGAGTCAAAGCTAAACATGAATGGGGCAGCACTCGGTTATTATGCCTTCACATATCTGCAACAAACTCCCAGAAAACTGCAGATCTGCTCCAACTCTCACCTCTTTTAAATCAAGACTGAAGACCTTTTTGTTTGCCACAGCCTTTCATTGAAGCAATTTTAAGGCTTTAAACTGCACTGTGACTTTTATTTTCTTGTCTTGTCTCTTTAAAACCCTATTCTATTTCAGCCTACTTTCCTATTTCTTAACTTGTTTTAATGTGTTGTTTCTTGATGTCTTCTTCCCTGTTTTCTATGTATTTCTAATGCAATTTCTAATGTCTTTTGATTTATTTGTATGCCCCTGTAAAGCACTTTGAGTTGCCTTGTTTATTTGTGCTATACAAATAAACTTGCCTTGCCTTGCCATGGGTTCTCTACACCTTGACTTCAAACAAGACCAACATGGCAAAGTTTCTCTTAAATTACCGCAATTAACTCTTGGAAATAAAGCCAAGAAACATGACTAACTGTGATCTCATTCACAGTTAAAGGTGCACTATGTAAGAACTGGTGACATGTTGAATTCATACACAAAACACAGAAGGGGCCAGCATAACACCAGAGTAACAGCTAACTGCTGCCAACTTTGCCAACTGCTAGTCCGGACTGGGAGTTCAGAGGACTGGGGGACTGTTGGTGTTTACAGCTCCAGCTCAGAAGCTTTGCATCGGGACGGGCTGTAGCTACCTGGTTAGCATGCTAACATCAGTGTATATCGTAATGTCATTCCCATTATTTTGATAATTCATTTTCTTAATGTTCACAACTTAAATAGTTACCTATTGCACCTTTGAATGATTTTCACTGGGAAATGTAGTTTTACTGATATGAACTTGTGTTCTTCTTACGTCTGAACACAGATTGCTTTAGTTTTACACAACATGTTTTTATGTGGCTAATTTATTTTAGCACATTTTATTGCAGAGGACGCAGGATTACTTTCAGACAGACACAAACTTAGTTTTATCCACACTTTTCTCTTCTTTAAAGGACACAGGAGCTTGTGCAATTAATATCGCCTCTTTGACTTGTACATGCATTACACTGAGGCACACCATGTTTGCATAGCCTGACTTGGCTAGCTAATTGGGTGGATGTCAATGAGTGAAATGCATTCTGAAATGCTAAGCTAGCTAATGTTGATCAACAGCATTTCAAACCCTAAAACCTGAGAAATGGATTTGTTAGGACTACTACAGACTTCAGACAAACACTAATGTTCGAGCTCTCAGTTTGTTTCCCTCATCGAACAACTTCATGAGCATTTTGTGCAATGTGCACACGAGCATGAAAACACAAACGATCCAAATGCATGAATCTCAAATAGTCAAAACAAACACATAATGAATTCTCGACACGTACATTCAAATGCAATGATGTGTGATATAAATGTGAATGTACATGGATGTCAAATGACAAGCATTTTTACTGCACACATTCTCCTGGCTGCTTCCAATTTCAAGAGGCTCTTCATGCCTTTCTTCTAAATTACCATCAACAACAGCAAAATCAATCTGAGGGTCAACACTTTGCACACATTTTGGATTACCGGGAGCTGATCACATGTGCTTGGACTTTAAAGAGATGTGCTTCATCCATTATTCATTCTGCAGTCTTTAGAATAAAATAGACACATTGTGAATACTATACACGCCACAAAACAAACCACAGGAATTTGGGAAAATTAACCTTTAATAGGAAACACTCATTTTCAACCCCAAAGACAAAAAATATCCCTCATAAAAAAATTACATAAAAAATAAAGTCATTATAAATAATGGTTTTGTTTTTCAGTTTAGTTTAACAATATAGTTCTGGGCCGCTAAACCAGGACCAGATGGACTTCAAGGGATCATATCAAAACCCTTCCGAATCCCAATGGCGAAACTAACTTGCTAAAGTGCTTCCAGTCTCAGACAGGAAAGGCCTTTCTTTAAGAATAGTGCTGTACACACAGGAGCCTCAACGTACCAGTTAAGCTGCAGCTAACTGAGACGTGAGAGTCATGAGGTTGTAGTTATATAGTGTAGGTTAAGTTTCATCATTTTTTTGTTACTGAACGACAAATCATCAGACTGTTTAAGCTGAAGCGGAGGTAAAGTTTGAGAAGCCTGTTGAGTAGGTGTGAGGTTCTCTTCTTTTTCGAAGGACAGAGGGCACAGAGTTTCCAACACCATCGCATAACACTTTTATTCACCACGATGGTGTTCAGAAAAATACCAAAATTACAATGTGGGTGTCAGGTTGAACCTTGATCATCGGAACATTCATTTAAGTTCAGTCTCATGTTCGATGCTGCTGAAAAGCGACAACAGATCCTGAGGGAATGGTTGCACTATTCAACTGTGTGCCTCGAGGCTGTACAGGAAAAGAGCACTGTTGGTCCCACTCTCCTCCCCCTCAGTTGAGCAAGTTTACGTCCCAACACTTATCACTCATTTTGATTAGCTGTCTACCTCGAAACGCTATCTAGCCTGAGGCTGAGCTAACTGGCGTCCATATGCCCGCAACAGGTGTTGAAGAGGCAATGAACGCAGGCAATAAAACAAGCAATGGTGTTCACTCTTGTATTTCAAATGACCCTTTACTGCCCCACCTGCAGCTTTTCTGCTCTGTGATTTCTTTCCACCTTTTTGGCTTCCCTGATCTGAGGTCGCTTGCTTCCCCTCGAATACAGCGTCCAGTTTTCTAGCAACCACAGGTTAAAATATGCATTGCAGAGTGCCACTCTAATTTCTGGTTAATATAGCAGTGTTGACCTCTATGACATATACTTAATCACCCAAATGAAATGATTAATTGCAGCGCAGCTAATAAATAGTTTGTGCTTGATTATGTATTCATCATATATAGCAAAGCTTGGCCACGCACAGCCCATTTTGTAAGCGTGCATTGATGTGCCAGTTATTGTTGTGCTTTTGATGCATTTGATGATATAACACAAGTGGATTTGATACAATGATGAAAAATTGCCAGAACAGTGAAAACTGACTTGTCTTTTCAGCAAGGGAAACACCAAAGCTTTATTCGCTCTCTGAACAGAATAATCCATTCAACTATTGGCCAGTTTCGTCATCAAACACAAAAACTAAATTATAATTGTCATCTGAAACAATTCTTCCGTAGTTTTTCAGCTTTTGTGCCAAGGCCATAAATATACAGAGCACAGATAGTGTGAATCTTTTTAGAAAATAGTCAGTAGAATCACAAAAAAACTATATAGTTATTCTACATAAATGCTGTGAATGAACTATTTGTTATTTTCTTCACTATCTTTTTTTATCATATACAAACATGCAGCATTGATTGCTGGGTAACGTGTTGATGTTGTCCCATTTCAAGTCTTGATTATGTGACAGCATGAAAACACTAGCTATTTCAGCTGTCAAGACTGACAGCATATCTGCATGTCATCTCTTTCATACAAGAACAGGAATTGAAGGAAACAAAGCTCCCTAAGAATTATTTGGCTTTTTTTGAAATATAATATCCCAAACCATTTTCTACTTCTGACTGCTCAACACGTTCTCACTCCCAACTCTTCGAATACAGCAGCATGGTCAGTGGCCTTAAAGGTCCAATATTTAAGATGGTTGGTTGTTGAGTTGCCGTCCCATCATGTCAAATACTGACGCTTCGGGTTGGTAGACCAGGCCGGCCAACCAACCCAAAGTGTCAGTGTTTGACAGGTTGGAGATGAGACCCAACAATCAAAGATATTACAAACTAGACCTTTAAGCTTCGAACTCTGATGTTCTCCTTACCCGCCTAGCGTCCATTTTGCATTGTGACGGGCTCCATGTTTGAGTTTGCAGTAATACACAATATGCAGCACCCTATTGGAGTTTGCTGACAAACAGTTCAAATATTGCATTGTGGCTTTTGGACTGTTACAAACGTTGCAAGGCTGTCTGGGTTTGGTTAGGTTTAGGCTCCAAAACTACTTGATTATAGGCTTGAGGAAAAGATTGTTCTTTGGATTAAAATAACTGTTTAGTTAAAATGTTTAGTTTCTTATCGAACATAACGTAAGTGACATAAGTGATGTAACTTACATGACCTAAGTTACGCCGTTTAACTAATTTTACTTACACAATATTACTTGATGTGAAAACAAAACACTCTTAACTCTTGGTCGGACATCCCAAAAACAAACCCCAGACATCGTCATAAATGTGTGCACTGAAGCCCTTTCTAATCCCTTACTCCACTTTACTGTCAAAAAACAGAATTGCCAAAGTCCACAATTGTTTTCCATCAGTTTGTCACGTTTGTTTTTGCACAAGAGTTTTTCCCCCATTTACGTGCATGCATCAACATCTTTTCTTTGTTCACCCTTTGAATAATATCCCAGTGTCTGTATTGTCACTGGTTGCTATGTACCGTGGTGGTTTGGAGTCATCACTTTGTTTTTCTGGCGTTGTCTGACACAGGGATGGATGACATGCTTTAATTAAGACGATCAAATGCATCTGGACAAGAGCTGGATTCTATTTTGAATCCACAAACATGAAAAACCTCTGCATTGCACCTAAGGTTGTTTACATCCTTCCTCTGTCTTCCCCGTTACCTCTGTGTACTGGTACACTCATTCCTTTATCTTGTTTATCTTTCTGTCTGTGTTTCTTCCCTTCATGCTTGTTCTGTTTCTCTGCTCTATTTGTAGGTGTCCTTGAAGAAACAGTGGAGGGGGAAGCAGGTGCACTCACCAAGGCTAAGACCCTGTACAAGTCCTGTACCAATGAGAGTGCGTCCACATGCATCATATGTCAACATCTTTTGTGTCTTCTTTTGTCCTAAATTGAACATGTTTCTTTCTGTCATCAAAGGTTAATTGTCTCTCACTCAGTTTATCACCAAACTTTCATCAAAAAACGAAACGTAAAACAATTTATATTAGTTTTAAAAGTAAGAATTAGTCTTTCATCTTCACAGCATTACACAATGCAAGTCAATATTTTCTTCAAAAGCATTTTGGCTTAGAAGTCACATCAATACACTTCTCAAATGGGATTAGATTAGTTATGCTTGGTAGCAAGTACAATATATGAATAATAACAAGGTTTCTTTTCTTTTCTAAAATTAATTCTCTCACTTGTAATTTGGATGAAATAAATGTATCCGCTCTTAAAAACACATTTTTGTGTCCACGCTCCATTAAGGTCTAATTGAGCTCAGAGGGGGAGAACCTTTGCTCGACATGCTGCCTGATGTGTTTGAGTGGCCCATAGCTGTGAACAACTGGGAGGACAATTATGGTAAAGAATTCACAGTCACACACAGTAGATGTCACACAATCATTTAGTTCTTTCTCACTTTTCTCACTTCCCGTTTGTCAAGGCAAAAACTGGAGGTTGGAGGACGTCGTTGCCAGGCTGAACGAGAAATATGGAACTCAGCTCTTGGTTAACTTTTTCGTCGGCACCGATGACAGGGACTCCAATTCACACATCATTCATGTAGGTGTGCAACTGTGGCCCGAAACCCCTCGTCTCTTGCCTTCTCTTTCTGACACTCAATGACATCACGTCCATTCGGCTTCAAAATTAACCACCCACCAATTTCTTCAAATCTGATTTCTTTTGCAGTTTGACCAGCAGACGAGCCTAGGCCTCTTGTCGAGAGATTACTACGCTTGCTCTGGACCCTATTCAGAGGTAGGATTTTATTTCACATGTACACAGATGCACACTTGTATTATAAGTAAACAACTCCATGTGTTCATTTGGGCCAGTGCCACTCAGTCTGGGTTCCATGTCCTCTGGACTTTTTTCCGGGAAACATGATGCGCAACAAATGACGAGGGCATCAGTTAAAGCATCAGAACCGTAATTAAATTTGTGTTTATTTGTATGCTTGCATCTGTTTGCGAGCGTGCATGTACAAGATGCAGAAAAATGCAGGCAGCAAATGACGATAAAAATCAAAGAGGCAAAATAGAACAGATTTGGTTGTGTCTCAATCCAGACCAGATGTGGGTGATTAGAGCTGACATCCCACCGCTCTGGTTTTACTTTACAATTTACCATAGACTCTTGATTGATATGCGAAGAGAAGCACTCAACCACACTTAGCTTGAGGCAGTCTGAATGTATGAGTGTGTGTGTTTATCTCTGTATTGCACGCTGTTGCATCCAGTGTTTTGTTTTTTCTTAGTGTTGAAGTAAAGTTACAAATATTATGAATGACTGTGTTTTTTACAGGCATGCCGGGCCTACGAGCAGTTCATGATTGACCTCGCCAAGCTTATCCGGACTGACCGGGGACTTACCATCAATGAAACCAGCATCAGACAGGAAGTGACACGAATTATGGACCTGGAGAGGGACATCGCAAACGTAAGCACTGATTTAAATTTTTCCTCGACCAGACAGTTGGTCAGATCTTACCTCTTTTCAACCAAGGCGGTTCAGGTGCTGATTCAGAGCCAGTGCCTACTCTGGGAAAAAGTTCTTGGCGTTTCAACACTTGGCTGGTCTAGAACAAAATATAGCTTATGTCAGGGGCTGGGAGGAGGTGTTATCATGACCAAGGACAACCTAAACCTTACGACAGCCATTTTTAAAAAACAGAGCTTATGTAGTGTTTTCTGACTTATCCACAAGAAAATTATCTAAAGATTTGACTTATAGAAGTAACAGTGGTCTACAGTTCAATAGTTGTTCTTTGTAATGGTGGGAAATAGGAGACAGTGACTCTATGCTGGCTTTCATACCCATGGAAAAGCATGGTTCTTAAAAGTTTCACAGGTTGAACCATCTTTGAACCAGCAGTAGCGCCAGCCCAGAATTAGCACTTGGTTTGCTTTGGCCAAAAAAGGGGTATCTGAGAACTTCGAAAGAGCACTCTTTTCTTCTTTCAGAAACTGAAGTAAGAAAATCATGTTTTGCTGCAGCAATACATACCTTTGCTTCCATCTCAGCTTCAAACAGCAGGAGGATTTTGTGAGCAAATGACTTCTGACAGAATGACCTTCCACTGTACCATTTGTAGCCTCGTTCTCTCTCCTCGCTGCAAGTGTGTGGCTCCAGTCAGGAGTCGCTGCCGTGTAAAACAAGCCGTAAACCAGCCTGATCCCTACACAGCCACATTTTTCAGACATCAACAAGTTTCAACAGTCCGCGTTTGTCATTCTGTGCTGGTCCACTCCGCTCACTGCCATGCTTCACTTGCCCTCCACTCGGCTGCTGGGTTTTTACAAGGCCGTCACCGTTCAAGCTCTGACATTTACAAACCTGAAGCCCCCTGGGACTCCAAATCTGTTTGTTGCTGCTGGACACTGCACTGCAAATTGTATGCATGTGTCAGGAAACGGGAGGCTTATGTTGTGACAGCATTCTTGATTTTCAACTTCTCTGTCTTGCACACTCTCCAAGGCTACTGACACACCGGAGGACCGTAACAACCCAGTACTGCTTTATAACAAGATGGAACTGGGTGATCTGAACGCCAACTTCACCCTTGACGTTGAATCACAGGTAAAAATACACTCTTTGACTGTCAGAATGTGTTGTTTCTGTTTCGCTGTTTCCTGTTTCTTATTTTTTTTTTCTTTTCTCCTCCTTATCTTGGTCTTTTCCTGAAGGTATTTGACTGGAGTTACTTCACTGCTAAGATAATGGACACAGTCAACATCAGTGTTCCTGACACGGAGAAGGTCATAAACTACTCCCCCAACTATTACAGAAGACTCAACCTTATCTTGGCCAGATATAGCAAGAGGTCTGTTTGTATGAGTCTGTAGTCGTGTTTGTGCATAATAGCCTGTTTGTGAGTGTGTGTTTGCGGGGGCGGGAGCGCACCTCGCGCAATGAAAACAGCTGCTCGCCCATCACTGATATGTACCGAAGCTTTGTGTCAGCAAGAGAGTTTCTTTGAACATCATTCCTCTCCTCACAGGGATCTGCAGAACTACATGGTGTGGCGTTTTTCTATGAACATGGTGGTGGGCCTGAGCAGAGCTTACAGGGACACCAGGAAGGCCTTCCGAAAGGTACACTGCAAGGACCCTGATACTGAAATTACATTTAATTTTAGAGGTGGATACCTATATTGAAATTTGAGCATTACAAAGAAAAGTATATGGGACAATATTTGTTTTTTAACATGAAGCATGTTTGATGATCCAACATTTTGCGAGACTAAGTCGTCGCCCCAGATAGCACACATTCTTCTTTCAGACGTTGGACCAATGAAAAAAAGTTACACTGGCAAAGCGTAGTATGGGCAGCATTAGGTAATTGGGAAGACACTGGCGAAACAGTGACATTTGTCTCGTTAATATCTTCCCAATTAGCAAATGCTCCTCATACTCATACACTGACATCTGCGAGACAGATGTGTGCTGTTGAGGGTGCCTCATGCTGAAAGGTTGAGAATATTTCAACGTTAATGTGCATGTATAAATGGCTTGAAAAAAAATAACATGCGGCACAAGAGAAGAATGTGTGGCGGGCACCAAGGAAAACAATGGTCTTGCTGGCGACGTGTTTCAAGTGACTCTATTGTGTCTCTGTGTGATTGGTCGTCAGGAGTCAATTTTGTGGCAATTCATCAAACAGTTGTTGAGCGATTTCACTTAGAAATAAAGAGTGTCAACCTCATTGAAGTGCCAAAAGTCAAGGTATCACCAAAATGTGGAGGATTCATCTTCTTTGGACCATGAATGTTTGGGCAAAATTCCAAGGAAATCCATCCAATAGTCAAGATATTTAAATCTGGTCCGACCAAAAGACATTGCCATCCCAATGCTGCACGGCTCTAAATAAACCTTTTTGGTGACTTTGCATAAAAACTTTTTAAGACTCTTTCCAAATGATTCTGTGCTACAGTTTATTGCTATTTACAGTATTGACAGAAATATACACCGATACAAAGTATCAGTTGGGGCTCTTATAAACACTAGATGTCTGCATGCTCCGTTTATATTCTTCTCCCACATTTATAACTCTTTCTAATCTTAAACCTCTTCATAATCCAATCATTTCCCCTCTGCCCTATATCTTATAGTCCTCAGTGTAACAGTAATTCATAATGAAGGTGCAAATAAAGAATCGCCCTGGGCCCTTTTACCCAAAATGCTGAGTGGTTTATCCTGCATCTCTAATTGATCGGTGCCTTGTTACTTTCCCTGCAGGCTCTGTCTGGTACCACGTCAGAAGCGGCAGTGTGGCGGCAGTGTGCACTTTACGTCAACAACAACATGGACAATGCTGTCGGACGACTGTATGTGCAGGAGGCCTTCTCTGAGAAGAGCAAAGAATTGGTCAGTGGGGGTTCATTATTCACTACATAATTATGTTTTATTAGATTTGATGCGGGATAAAAAGCTCTGACGTATCATCAAGAGGATTTCGCTACAGTGCAGACAGAGTGCGTTCTGTGTGATACATGTTTGAGTGCCATGTTTGCTTGTTATTGACACTTCGAACTGGTACTGAGTCATAGAGATGAATCTGCAGGGCATGGGACTTCACAGATACAGGCTTTATATACTCAGTTATTCATACATACAGAATGAGAACATGTGTTTCATGCACATCCCATGCCAGAGTATTGTAGTCCCTCACCTTTATTTTTGTCACCTTTGTCTGCATCACGACCATGCTACTGTATTTTTTGTCTGTACCCCTTGCATTGAAAGCAGCTGAACAAGGTGTCCTTGTTATTGTGCCCACACCACCCACACCGTAAATCTCAACTCTTGGGCATGTGTGTATGCGCAAGCTTTGGCACACGACTGTATGTGCGACTGTGTACATCTGTCGTAATGCTGAGCATCTCAGATAGTGTAAATCTCTGTCATCTTCTGGATTTTTGCCAGCTTTCACATGTGGGCTCATCTTTGTAGGTAAATGTGTCTGAGTGTGTGTTTGTGTGTGTCAGATATCAACTCATCAACGCTCCTTTCTCCGGATACATGATCACAGACTGCACTCCTGACATGCCAACCCTCTCTCAGCCACAGAGCTATTTCTGATATGATCATGAGTGAAATGAAGTGTGCTTTAGCAGATTTCGGAGGCACTGCTATGTAAAGGGTAACGGGTAGTTCTACTGCCTATATCAAAAAGTAGTACACAGCCTTTTGTGGCTCCAGAGGAAGTTGCAAGTAATCTGACAGAAACCCCCATGATAGCACTAAGGGGCTATGTTGCATTGTGGGTAATGTAGGTACCAGGCTTTGAAAAGGATGAAGAATCTTATCTGGTTTTGCTGTATCAGTTTTGATTATGTTCCAAGTCCATCAGTGTCACAGGAGTGCAATGCCAGACTAGTGGGCTGCTTTCAAAACCTGGCGCTTACATTACCCACAATGCAACTTAGACACTGAGTGACATCACTGGAGGCAATTTATCAGATTACATGCAGCTTCCTCTGGAGCCACAAAAGGCTTTATTCTACTTTTGCACATATCCAGTTGTGCGCCCCAAGACCTGTAAACACATTTTAATGTTTAAATTGGTGGTTTTACCCTTTAATACTTATGCTACTTAATAGGCACTGCTTTACTCCATTGCAATTATTTGACATAAGATCAGCTTTTAAGAGATTATGTTATCTTAACCTACCCAACAGTAAATAAAGTATTTAAAATCAGACCAATGACCAGCTATAACACAGAAATAATATTTATACTGCATAAAGAGTATTTTAATTTTGGATTCTTTGATGCTATTGCTCAGGGGATTGGCACGCAAGAGTGAATTAAATCAAATGTAATTGTTGTGGATAAGTGCCCATAATATAATATGTAACATATATGTATATACTCTGCATTTGTTCCATGTAAATTGTATTATAGGTAATGTAACCACAGACATTTAGCCCTAGGGCAGTTTTTAATTTTTCGCCTGCCTCCATTGCTTTCATTCCTTTGTTGGTTCAGGTACTTTTTTGTGAATTATTCTAATTCTGTTTTTGTTTTGTTTGTGGATTAACTCCGTCCAGTAATCCTGGTACATTGCGTGGTTTGCACAGAGTTATGCCATCATGGTGGAGTCAGTCAGTCTGTCTCTCTTTGTGTAGGCGCATTTTTACTGTACTCAAGAGCAATACTTAACAGAAACATTCAACTTACACCACGGGTTCCCACTGAAAACTGAGTTTCGGATGTGGATTTTAGAGCACCTTGCTGTGTGGATTTACATATGAAAATAGAAAATCTCATCATCTTGGCACCACTTAAGATGTGCCAATGTGTTATGTGAGGACAAGTATGCTGACATAGAAATATTGACACGCATCTATCTGTTAATAAGTGTACCATAACCTGTTTATTTAATATTTTATATTGATGTTGAAACATTTAGCACAAGCGCCTCCTCTTTGCTCCAGAGTTATACAGCTATTATTTCAATAACACAAAACCCTGAACCGTTGCAGTGCATCTACAAGTGAATTTAAATATTTAAAGGTTTTAAGATGCCAAATGTAAATCGGTAGCATTATCAATAATGTATCTGCAAATCTGCAGCCAGTACAGCACATATCTACTGTAGAACATTATATAAGGTTACAAGACTTTTGTAAAGAAGTAGAAATTTCATCATAGCTTTTTTGGTTTGCATTTTTGCAATTCTCCTTCCCTCTTCCTTAAGTCTGTGGGTTTTATGAATGGGTTTTCAGTTAAATACCCTAAATAAGATCTATGGTTAACCCTTCATGTAAATTAAACAGCATTAACATCTGTTTACCTGTTTGAAAAGGCAGTTGCTAAGAATTGGCTAAATGAGTGTACTGAGATTGACGGCAACATTAAACACCATTATACCAAACACAGAGACTCATCCACTCACTGCTCTATCTGTACAGGCGAGTGTGTAGTATGGTGTAATAGGGCACTGTAGTGCTGTAGGAATGACGTATTTCTGGAGGCTGTAGCTCAGGTAGAGCCGTTCGACTAGTGATCGGAAGGTCGCTGGTTCAAATTCAGGCTCCCCTGGGTAGAACTGAGCTACATGTCAAGTGTCCTTGAGCAAGATACTGAACCCCAAAATTGCTCCTGATGTGCAGTTGGCACCATGCGTGGCAGCCTCTGCCATCAGTAAGGGTCCTGTGATGAGCTGGCGACTCATGGCCTTCGCCCATCAAGATACTGGAATAGGCTCCAGAAAGCCACCTGAAAAAGGCGGGCAACATCACCGCGACCCTCGGCGGAAAAGCGGAAAGAGAAAACGAAACAAAGTCAGTGTTAGAACAGTCGACCTCTAAAGACGGACTAGTAAGTAGATGAGTCTCTGTGCTCAGTGTGTTGACCTTTAATGTTCCAGACAACCTCTGTAGTGGAATTTTGCCACTTCTCAGCAACCACAGTTTTTATGACATGTGATCCCCTAATAATTCAATTGTTGGACATTTAATGAGATATTTTTGTCTTAGAACATAATAGAACTTTGTAAATATCTTAAACCTGTGGTAAAAATGGAACTTATTTGGGGTATATAACCGAAAACCCATTCAAAAAACTCATTGACTTTGAGGGGAGGGGACAAAAATGCTAACTTACTTCCGGGTTTTCGCTTAGAGCCTAACGCTAGCTTTTTACTTTACGCTTAAAAAAAAACAAAAAATCGGCGTTCATCTGTTAGGATTATCTTGCTAAGCAAAATGTGTAAGTATCATAAGCTTGTGTTTGCCACAGAGCTTATTTTCTGCAATAATCCAAAATACAATGGAGAAATCCCATAAGCGTTTAGTCAAAAGGCACTGGGGCGATGCTAATTTCCAGGTTAGCCAACAAAAGTATGTCATCCATGCAACACTCATTTCATCTGTCATATCAATCACAGAAACATTATCGCACTGGTAATATTACCCGAGGTCATCAGACTCCTACACGGTGGGAGTGTAACCTTGAGTGCTTCCACATTGACATGTGACTATGTAAAGATGAGGCCGGTGTTTTTATGACTGTGTTGCGCAATATGTTGCAATATTTGTGTGTGTGTGTGTGTGTGTGTGTGTGTGCGCGCCCGTGCGCGCTTGCCACTGGATCCTCTTTGCAGACCTTTTTGGAGAAAAACTCCCACACAGTGGAGAATTTGTACTGACTGACAGTTAGTGTTGAGATTTTGCCATGATGTATATCTGATTGTTATATGCGTGAGTGTTGTATCTTCCTCTCATTGTGTGTGTGTGTGTGTGTGTGTGTGTGTGTGGGCATCAGATGGAGGAGATGATTAAAGACATCCGCCAGGTGTTCATCAGTAACCTGGATGACCTGACCTGGATGGATGCAGAGACCAAGAAAGCAGCTGAGGAGAAGGTGCTGGTTATAATAAACCGTATTGTGTTGTGTTGTATTCTTCATTTTTAGGATATATGATGACTAAGACGTTTGTTTGTCAAATCTTCCCCTCTTCTTATCTATAGGCCCGAGCTATTCGGGAACGGATCGGCTATTCTGACAACATAATGGATGACGAATACCTTCACAATGAGTACAAAGACGTGAGTGCCTGAAAAGATACGATTATGAATGTTTTCCTTCTTCCGCTGTATTAGTGTAATGGAACTCAGAGTGGGTTCATTCAAGCCTCGTATCAGCTCTGTGAAAACATATCGGCGAATTCTTGGCTTTTGCTGGTGAGCATATGACCAAGTGTTGATAGCTCTCATCATGGCTAATCCTCCCGTTTCTCTGGCTGTGTGTCGGGTTTTCAGCTGAGCTACAGTGCAGAGGAGTACTTTGAAAACATCCTACAGAACCTGGAGTATGTGCAGAAGAAACGCCTGCGGAAACTCAGAGTCAAAGTCAACAAAGAGGAGTAAGATTCTCCCGTGGGGGCAGAATTCAATCAATATGCATCAAACAGGCTTTTACCAGATGTGTAGTAATTTAAAATTATGATTATAACTGCTTAAATCAGTAATAATCAATGACTTATTTGGTTGTGTTTTCTTGTGACACTGTCTTGCATTTAGCACAGAGCACTCACATTCTCCCACACAAACTCCTACTCGCGGATACAGTTCAGCCTTCCACTGAGCACAGCAGGAATGCTAATATTAGTTTGTTATTAGCCACAGGTTAATTTTGATATCTTTCATTAAATTGAGATTGTGCTGCATGAAAATGCTCTTCACTGTGTGCCTGTTTAATGCCCCCCTTCGTGTCGCCTGCAGGTGGGTAACCGGAGCTGCTGTAGTCAATGCCTTCTACTCATCCAGCAAAAACCAAATAGGTATTTTCACATACAAATCACATGTGCAATTATTCTACACTCTGGGTTTAGTCACGTATCTAATGTGTCTGCTTCTCCCTCGTGTCAGTGTTCCCTGCAGGTATCCTCCAGCCGCCTTTCTTCAGCAAAGGCCAGGCTAAATCTCTCAACTATGGCGGCATCGGCATGGTAATCGGTCACGAGATCACTCATGGCTTTGATGACAATGGTATGATTTTCTGAACTGTTGCTCTCATTCCTCCCAGAGGCGGCTTTGGCAGATTATATTGGTTTTTGGATCAAAATATCGCCCTGTCTGTAACTGGCACCACTTTTAAAAAAAAGTGTTTTGAAATGCCTTGTGTGCGTGCTGCTTCAGATCATTTTTCATTGCCCTCATTTGTTATTGGGTCGTGTGAAGTTACTGTGTTCAATCTCAAAGATGTCAAGATCCTTTTGTTCTGATATCCACAACTGCATGCCACCCAGACACACAATGGAAATGAATGAAATGGAATGGAAAATTGTCACTTCCAACATTTTAGCGCTGTCATAGATAACAAGAAAATAGCCTATTGTTTCAGGTCGTAACTATGATAAGGATGGTGACCTGAAGGACTGGTGGACACCAGACTCCACTCAGAGGTTCCTGGAGCTGTCAAAGTGCATCGTCAACCAGTATGGCAACTTTTCCTGGGACCTGGCCAATGGACTTCATGTAAGTCCTGGTCACTCTACTCTCTCTCCTTCTTCTTTCCTCATCTCAACATTGCAACCTTGATTTCTCAAATATTTTCCCAAACTATGCTTTTCCTCTCATTTGTTTACCTTCCTGTTACCTTTGTCAGTCTATCTATTTCCATCTTCCCGCACACTTTCTGCAGGCTCATCTCTTCTCTCTTCAGGTGCCTTTAATATTCTGTGTTGACTTCTCAATCCCTCTCCCTCTCTGTGTCTCCCCTCATCAGCCCTATCGCTTTGAACAGTGCTTCTTTTATCCCCTGGGAAGATGATTTCTTGTATCCCAAAGAGTAATATCTGTGATCTGCTCAAATACAGAGGAAGAAATTATCATCTCCCACTGTCCTTTTTCCTTGCAAGTCTTTATGTTCCCTCTCCCCTTATGTCCTCTCTCTAGTTAAATGGTAACAACACTCTCGGGGAGAACATTGCTGACAATGGAGGGATACGGCAGGCATATCAGGTAATGAGCCTGAAAACAAAGGCGGAAACTCAGTTTAAGAGCCCTGGTTTAAAGATGACAGAGGATGCCATTCACTGGTTTGTTATTTTTGTCTGCTTGCTAACATTAATAGACGTGTCATCTTGCCAGGTCGCTGACTGCCTCATTAGCCATTGTAAACACGAGAATGAGGAGACATGATATTGTTGTCTGGTTATGACCGGAGGTGAACAGAGAAAAGGGCATTTGAATACAAAAGAAATAACAAATGTTTTCATTTTAGATCAGCCGTGATATCATACAAGTATGCTGTAGATTTGTTTTTGCTTTGAGGCCAAGAGCTCTTATGTTATTCTTGGATCAAGATTTCAGACAGCACACCTGTGTCCTATAATGAAAGCTTCATCCTGGACAGGAAAAGTGAATTTAAATGTTAATTTAATTGCTGAAATTATAGTTTAGATAAACTGCTGCCACAACAAATGTGTTGCTATAAACAGCCCGACGCATGAAATGATCCGCTGCTTCAGAGTTTCTGTCCGGTCAGATAGTTAGAAGGTGTCTACAGGCAGTGTTAACAGAAATGACAACATGATAACATCTAAAACTGGAATAGCTATTTGAAATTTAACTCCCTTTGTTCACTGTCTGTTTTCCAAGTTCACCACTGCATAGTAATGACATTGTTAGTGACATCCACATTTAATTAGCAGAGGTATTATATGGAATCAGTCGCAATCAGGCCATTTTGAGCCATTTCAGCCTTTGGTGATAATGGGTGCCCAAAAGCTGTATTCCAACCTTGATTAAACAACAAAAGAAGAAAAAAGAACAAGAAGAGGACACTATTTCGCTATGCGTGGCGGCAAGTTCAGATAAAACACGGGAGGCAGAGTGAACCCCCCCCCGCTTTTTCCAAATCAGCTGTGTAGAACATTTTCAGAGAGCGAGTGGTGATTCTGATGGGGTCATTGTGTTGATGTTGTTCCACACCCATATGTGGGTGGAAACACGCAAGCCATATGCCAACACATATTAGACGCCATCACACGGATGTGTCAATCATGCAAGTCCAACAGCTTGCGCTGATTTTAAGCAGCCTCTTGATGTGAAAGCAGACAGAGCCAAAGACATTATCAAAGGAACTGCATAAATGATATATGCCATGGCGTATGTTCCCTGTTTACTGCTGAGTGCACTACCAAGCAAGAGGAAGCAGCTATTACTTTCAATGCCCAGAACCTGCAGAATAAGCTTCCTGAATACCCGATGTCTGCTAACTGTCAGCTCATTTAAATCAAAACTGTTTACCGTGCCTTTCAATAAGTTACATACATAACATAACTTCTGTATGGAGGTATGTACCGTGACTTCTGTGTGCCGTTACACCGCGAGTGGTCAAAAAAGATGAGAACATTTTGTCTTCTATTGATACTGCAGGCCTATAGGAACTATGTGAAGGAGCATGGAGAGGAGCCATCACTGCCTGGCATCGACCTTTCCCATGATCAACTCTTCTTCCTAAACTTTGCGCAGGTAATGGATGAATGGATGACCAGTTGGGTTGAGTGATGGATGGAAAGATGCATGGATGGGTAATTGGATGATTTGATGGCTGGAAGGATGGGTGGCTAATTGAACAGACTATTGGATGAATGGATGGATGGAAGACTGGTTGGGTTGAGCGATGGATGGATGGATGGATGGATGGATGGGTGGATGGATGGATGGATGGGTGGATAGATGGATGGATGGATGGATGGATGAATGGATAGAGGGATAAGCCAAACTTATTGGTGATCTGAGCTCTAATGCTGTACGTCTTAACGTCTGTCTTTTTCAGGTGTGGTGTGGAACACACCGACCTGAGCAGGCTGTTAATTCCATCAAAGTCGACGTACACAGTCCAGGAAAATTCAGGTAAATTCATATCAATCGGCTGTCTGCTTCGGGGAAAGGGCAGGAACAAATTACACTTTTTAAAACCTTGATAAGATGACATGCCATCTATAGGTCAAGCATCTGTCCAATACAGCGCCTTTAAACCCAACCAACAATCTCCTCCGTATGTGTCACAGGGTACTGGGCTCCCTTCAAAATTTCCCAGAATTTGCCAAAGCATTCAGCTGCAACAAGAGCAGCTACATGGTCCCTGAAAACACCTGCCGTGTGTGGTGATCCGCAGACCTCTGGGATGGGGACTGTTCTGACGTGGGTCGTCCTTGCCCCCCTACAGTACCTCTCCCCTCTGACTGTTGGAGCACTCGTGGGGGGCTACAGGGAAGCAAAAGCTCCCCTTAGCTCTTTACTGGATGGACCAGGGCTGGTGGACTGACACTGCAGTGTGCACTTCCTCTGAGGAAAGCAGCGGACTGTACCCTCATGGACAGACGGAGCACTGTCTCTCTGACTCTGATACTGTAGTTCATTCAATCGGCCTGATTATTCTGCTACTCACTGGATACAATCACTTCTTCTGTTTTTATTTCCCTTCTCTTCATTTTCATCTTGTTCTATTCAGCATTTGTGAGTCTGCAAGTGTGTATTAGAGTGTGAGTGTGTTTCAATCATAATACTGTACAAGTAGTTGGCAAGGAGAGGGGCAGACATACAAATGTGCTGAAACCCACTGGCATATGAATACAGCACACACCCACTCACACTTATATACATGTAACAGGGCTGAACCACTGCACTGTATGTGGGATTGAGCTGTATGCCTCTCATGAAACCTCAGCTGGTTTCAGCCTTCATCTACATGCTGATACACTCTACAATGTATTCGTAATGTACTCTTTGTTAACAAGTAGGACTAGATTAGATAAATTATTACAGAAATCAGAATTTATTTTGTCGAATAGACCAGTAAATATTTAACCGTAATTATATATTACACAATACTGTTCTATATTTAATGTTAATGACAGGCGGCTGCTGTTAATTAGCAGTATGTCAAATAAACCAAAATGAAGTTTTCGCCTTTAAGATGACAGCTGGTCATGAATCATTGAGCTGACAATCGACAGACACCAGACCCTTTTTATACGTTCACTGAGGCTCCTGTGTGTATCTGTGTGGATGTGAGTCTCTGTGTGTTTTCCAGTCTTTGTGAGTCATTATGATCGTTGCCTACTGTTTGTCAAGCAAACTGGTATGCCTTACATGATCTGTTGTGCTACAGCGTTTGTGAGTGTATGTGTAAATCTGCAGGAACAAAGGAAGATGTGACGTAAAACGGATCGTTTGACGTTTTCACAAACGCGCTTATTTGCTTTCTTGTCGAGAGTAAGACGAGAAGGTTGATACCACTCTGATGTTTGCCCGCTACAGCCAGTTGGCTTAGCCTAGCTTAGACTGGAAACAGGTAAAAAAATTTCGCCAAGCACCTCTCAAGCTCTGCAGCGCCACGTTTCTTCTGGTTAGTTTAAAAACAAGCTGTGGTTTCATGGGGCGTTGTGTGCTGGATTGTTTTCTTGGCTGGGAGCAGCGACTCCCTGGTGTCTCCGCCAGCTGCCTGGCAAATTATTAGTGATGACAAGATTTTCAGAACTTGGAGTCTTTACTCCCACAATTTTCTATGGCAGACACAATCTTTTAAATGTGCTGTTTCCCCTGTTTCCAGTCTTTATGTTAATCTAAGACAATATCTCCAGGCTGTAGCTTTATATTTTACAGACTGATATGAGAGTGGTATCGATATTCCAAAAGGTGCAATATGCGCGGATTTTCCTTCAAGACACTAAAAAATTACCTACATTATCAATAGAATGTGAAAAAAATAACAGCATTGATGTATTGTAAAATAGGTACTCTTATTGTGCCGAAGAGATATCTACTGAAGTTAGCGTGCTAAACAGCTAGCCCTAGGCCTGAAAACCTCTTGCTACCAGCAGTCCAAAGCTCCTGTGCTGGTGGTGTAAACACTGGTAGTCTGGCTAGCTGCATGGCTAACTGAGCTAACAAGCTAACAATGGCAATGGATGTAGAAAAAGAAAAAAGTAAGCAGCAGTTAGCAGTTATTCTGGTGACATGTTGCCCCTATTTGTTGGAAGTAGGAATTCAAGGTACATTTACCAGATGCTTTTGTCCAAAGCGACTTACAGTAATTCATACATACATTCATACACTGATGGCAGTGGCTGACATGCAAGATGCCGATCAGCACATCAGGAGCAGTTTGGGGTTCAGTATCTTGCCCAAGGATACCTCGGCATGCAGACCAGGGGAATCAAACCAGCGACCTTCCAATAACAAGACGCTGGCTCTACCCCTGAGCCACAGGTGGCTGATTCTTACATACTGCACCTTTAACTACCCTGAAAGCTAGTAAGTGTGTTTGACAAAGTGTTGAACAATTCCAAGGTCCACAGTGTAGGATTCTTGGGGGATTTAGGGGCAGAAATTGACAATAATATTCCTAATCATGTTTTCATTAGTGTATAATCACCTGAAAATAAGAATAGTTGTGTGTTTATTACTAAAGAGTGAACCTTTTATATCTACAGAGGGAGCAGGTCCTCTTCCACAGAGTCCGTCGTGTTTCACCACCATGTTTCTACAGTAGCCCAGAGCGGACAAACCAAAAAGTGGCTCCATAGAGGGCTTTTTGTGTTATTATTTGGTTCAGTTTGTCGCAATCTGTAAACTCACTCCTAGATGCCTCTAAATCCTACACACCTTTAAGAAAGTTTAGTGATTTCTCTTTCTTTGATTTAGGTTCATCTGTTTGTCTTTTACACACTGAGGGAAAAGTCAATTGAGGGATGATATAATTAAGATTTGGAAAAGGAATGTTTATCTTATCCATTTTAAATCTGCAGGCTGAGTTATTGCTGGAACCCAGTGACCTTTTCAAAAGTGCATGCATTTTTCTCAATGCGGAGGGTTGTATCAAGTCAGTGGATCCTAGTTTAGGGTTCATCGTTTTGTATGGCTTTGTTTTCTACGTTAAAATGTAACTGAGGCTACTCGTGGAAATTTTTGCCTTCGCCTTTTGTATAGAAATTAGTGCAATGAATGATGCGCCATGATCATGTAGACCACTTCTTCAGACTGTATACAACACCCTCCAAGCCTTTATACGTTGTTGTTTCTCTGGGTTTTGTTCTTACCATTGTTTGTGCAAGCTTTCTGTCTCTCTGTCAGTGTCGCTCACTCCCTCAGGCTTTCTTTTTTCTGCCTCTCGCTCTCTCTTTCTCTCTCTCTCTCTCTCTCTCTCTCACACTCCACCTGTAGAAAGACAGATATACCTCAGTTGCCTGTATTTAGATACTTTATAATAATGACTGATGATCATCTTGAGGAGCATTTTTTTTTCTTTCAAAATAAATCTTTAAATAACACGCTGAGCCCGCAGGCGAGCAGTCCTACAAAGGCATGAATGTGTGTTTATGTGTGATGTGTGATGTTTTAGCATCTCAACCAGGCTTGTATATGAATACAAGCTCTTAAATCTGATAGAACGAAATATTACATTACACTATAAGCATTGGGTGGTAATTCTTGGCAGAGCCTCCAGAAGAGAAAGTTTTTTTTAATGTTTAACTTAAATTGTGCACTGCATAAGAATGTGAGCGTTCAGAATATCTTGGTTCTGCTGACTTTACTTAGTGGTTTTTTCTCTGGACTGCAGAGACCTTACATACATACAGAAATCTTGTAAAAATGTTCAACATCAAAAAGCAAAGAAATTCTGCAGCTGTTTCATTTTTGTCCCTTACCAAGAGTGCAGCCTGCACTGTTCTTAAAGAAGGTTAAACTATATATATATATATATATATATATATATATATATACCTACATTCCATTTC
>OMLP01005315.1:3914-26738 GCA_900302685.1 Spondyliosoma cantharus | reverse complement strand
CTTCCTCCATAGCACCGGGGATCCGGCTAGCCAGCCGGTCGATGGTGGGGAGACCTACGGTCAGATCCTGCGGAATCTCACGCCGAGATGGAGAGTAGCGAGTAGGATGGCGAACCCGGAAGTGAAGACAACCAGGACACAAGCTGGCAGGCAAGCAGGCAGGCAGACTGGCAGGCGGGGAGACAGGACGAAACAGGCACTAAACAGAGATACAGGGGTTAACTACACAAGCTGAACCACAAGTATAAATGCAGGGGAGTCAGAGTCGGAGTACTAGTTACCACTAAGGTTGAATGTACGATCTGACGCTGAATGCTGGGAATCCGGAGGTAATATGGGAATGCTGATGAGTGGGAATGAGAATCACCTGCTGCAGCCTGTATGAGAGGGAAACACACCCACACGGGGAAAACAGACAGGGGAAGGGTAACGAGAGGAGGACAGAGGGTACGGAAGCCCAAACCAGACAAAATACAAAACCCCGTTTTCCGCAAACATGCAGATCATGACAAAAATGGCACTTTAAGAAGACTAGATCAAGGATCCATATCCAATTGTACAAAGTCATAGATACCAGCCACTTTTTTTTTCATCAAGATTCCATCAGAAATATTGAAAAACACCCTCTATTTTGCAAGAAATTGAGAAAATAAAATCCTGAATCCGTCCCTTTATCAGGGTCCACGGCAAAAGTTAAAGGGGTCTATTCTGGGCCAAGACCGATCCTCCATCCAAGTTTCAGTAGTTTTTGTGTAATTCTGATGACAGACAAAACAAACGATGGACACAGGTGAAAACATAACCTCCTTGGCCGAGGTAGTGTTTCAAGAAAAAAACCTGCAAATGAATCGATAATGAATATTTCAACCCTCACAGCTGTGGCCAGTATCTGACGATGAGTGACTCCAACAAGATATACTGAAGTATAAGGTCTGTTTATATAGGAATATTCTCTAAGAGGGCCAAAATCAATGCCCTTGTAATTAGGGCTGCCATCAATATCCATGCCCCCTCTATCATCTCTCATCATTATTGTACAGGATTTATCATTAAATCTTAGAACCCAATGTTCTTTCTACCACATTAGATTATCCCTAGTGGTTCTACTCCTGTGAAAGATGAAGAATTGGCATTGGTATTGATCACATCTCTTGGATCAGAGGCTCAACTGAGCTGAACTGGGTCTCTTTAAATCCACCATAGACTGATATGATGGTGTCATGGGAAAGACAACTGAATTGAGAACCTCGTCAGGGTCAGAGCGGTTGAGCTCAGCGTGCTGACTTGGACTGAAAGAGATACATGTGAGACATCCTGTGAAACGAGAGTTGACAATCACTGTGAGAGATGGTTTTGGAATCGGTGTGGGACTCCCGACAGAGCTGCTCATGACTTTCACCACCTTCCACTGATACAGCAGACTCACACTCAGTTGACAGCTGATCGAATATAAACATCTTCCTTTACAGTATCAGTTGAATCCCGCGGCCTCCTGCGGCCAGAGATGCTTTGGTTCAGTGTGTTTGGCCCTCAGGTTGTTGTGTCAGGTTGTTACCTTAGAATCAGGACAGTTGGTAGTCTGTTTGGTAACCTGACAAGGGAATACCTAACCGACATCTCCTCCTCTACCTCCACCTTCCCCTGTCAATTTTCAAGAACACTCCCCTTTCGCTTACGAGTCAGTGGTGTGAGATGCAACTCCACCCTTAGGCTGACAGCTGGCCAATAGGAGGGCAGCGATGATATGTAAATAATGAGGTGAGGAGAGGATGTGGATGACAGAGGGCACAGCAGGGGACAGGTGTCATCTGTCACCTATGCCTCAGGTGTATTTCGCCTCATGGGTACAGCACACAATGAAACTCTAATTTGCTGTGAGTAGCAACCCATCAACAAAGATGATGATGCTGCTGAGAGAAGAACAAGATGCCCACTTAGATACACTTCATCCTTCAATATTCATTAGTGGTTCAAATGATCATTTTATCAACAAACACAATCCAAACTGGAGTGAATGCACAACACCACAGATACCATTTTGCCTTCATCTGACGTGATGCTGTTAGGCGTGGTGTCCTCGACGCTGGAATGTGATCCCAGTTCCCGTCAGACAACATACCACAGCCTCCCAGTGACTTGAGATGGTGCAGGATGTTCCAGAACAGGCCCCTAACATCAGATCTGTCTCTGTCACATTTACACTGTTAAAAAACTGTTAAGCATGTGTATACCTATATTCTGGTCTTTTTCTTTCCTGTTAAACAGGCCCATTCAACTGAGATTTGAATAGTGCCGAGGAGCTTGACATTTACGTTCATATATTTTTTTTTGCTTTGCTTTATTATTATTATTATTATTTTTTTATTTAAAAAATGAAATGTTACATTATCTATACTTTTCTACCTTAGAGGTAGATTGTAAGTTTGACTCTTAAGTTAAATCAATTTAGTGGAATAAGAGTATTTTTGGGCTCAACAACTGACATAACTAATGAATGGGCCAATAAGCCTGCTATTGAATGATCAGAGGGAAGACTAGCAGTTAACTTGGTCTGCTCGAACCCTTTTTCAAAACCAACTGTGTGTCATGAAAGGTTGGCCAATGTTCGGAGGGTCGGCGGTTCGATCCCCGCCCTTGCCACTTGTGCCATGGTCATCGTGTACTTGGGCGAGGCACTTCACCCACCTTGCCTCGTGTGAATGTGTATGACTGCTGTATGTTTGAGGTGGTGGTCGGAGGGGCCGTTGGCGCAAAATGGCAGCCACGTTTCTGTCCACCACCCTGTGTGTGAATGAAAGATGGAACCTGGAACTCTGTTAGGCGCTTTGAGTACCTAGAAAAGCGCCATACAAATCCAATTAATTATTATTATTATTTATTATCTGAGCTAGTGGTTTCTTTTAAACGTATTTATTTCTGCAACACAGAAGAATAAAGCATTATAAACTTAGCATAGGGGAACTCTATCCATGTCCATTGTTGGACAACAATAATCAATTTGGAAATATTTAAACAACATACAATAGACCGGAAAAGCACTATAGAAATGCAAGGCCATTTACCATAAAGGTTGCTATTTTGGGTCATCAGGGATTTTAGAAAGAAATCAAGCAGCTGTTAAAAAGTACGATAAGAAAATGATCAGATCTCCTGATTTGAAACATTTGGAACACCTTGACCTGTGGCAGGGAAATCCTTATATCCTGTTATTATTAATGTTATCATTACTCAACAACTCTGTGTATAGTTTCTGCAATTTGAACTTCATAAAATCGATACACCTTCCCTTTTCTACTGGAGGGCTGTATCTTTGTGATAAATCACATCCCAGTTGTTATTGAGCCTACACCACTGCTTCCTCAGTGACCACCCCCACTGCACTTTGAGAGAGGAACCATTAACAGGCATGAATTATGGAGGAGGTTTATTTGGTTAGTGAGAGGATGTTTGCTGGTTATTTGCTATTATGAGTGCATCAGGCCATCTGCACCTCGCATGATTTATTGAATTCTACATGAATGCTTAATTCTCTTCAGCCTGTGGAGAAACATGATGACATGTTAGGCGTAGATTCCAATCAGGGATTTAAAGAGATATAAAGCAAACTGTTCATTGGTTTGTTGGCTCATCAGCAGGATCTTTTAGCAGTTTTGTCAAAACCAGATACAGAGCAGACGGAGAGAAGGAGATGACAAAACGTAAATACATCGTCATTCCTTATGTTGCAGGAACATCTGAGAAACTTTGACTTTTATTAAAGGAGGATCTTTAATAAACATCATATCCCGGGCCATATTAAACCTCCCAACACACTGAGGCAGAAACTTGTCCATCCAAAGGACAAATCACTCAGGCATAAGCAGAGTAATGTAGTTTTTGCTGTTCAATGCAGCCAGGACAGCACAGATTTGTACATTGGGGAGACAAAACAACCTCTCCATAAACAAATGGCACAACACAGGAGGGCCAACTTCTCAGGTCAAGACTCTTCTGTCCACTTAGAATTGAAGGAGGAAAAATAAAATTCCTTTAAGGACAGCAATGTAAACATCTTGACCAGAGAAGACAGGTGGTTTGAAAGAGGAGTAAAAGAATCTATCTATGTCAAACTGTAACGACCGTCTTTGAACAGAGGAGGTGGACTACGACATTACTTATCACCCACTTACAATATTCTCTCCCCAGACAGTTTAACATTTGATCGCACCTGGGTTCACCTAGCCTTAGAAACCCACTTAAAGGCCAGTTTGAAGAATTCTCTTGGATGAGAGGTGAAACGTCCAGTTACCAACAGCACCTACATTTTCCATGACTTGGATGACTGAGAACCTTCATCAACAATTTGATCAGGATAAGTTTGATATTGGATAAGGCTTGATTGAATTAAAGGGGACTGTCAGGCATAAGAATGCTCTCCACTGAGTGCTGTTCTAGTTTAAAATGAAATGACCAGAATAAAAACCATAAACTCATGTCTTGATGGGAAAATAATTTGTCCTTGATCAGAAATTGAACCGTCATTCTGGGTACTTTCCAATGAACAACTCAACATTCATCAGTTGCTCCAGTAAACAAATCGAATTACTGTGTCTGCAATTATCCTTGAATGGAGAACAACGGGGAGTCTATTAATCCAGAGTTCATTTAAAAGTTAAGACTGCCACAAACATTTTTCCCAACTATTTTTGTAATCGATTAAAAATTCAGCAGTTTTCAGCTTCTTAAATGTGAGGATTTGCTGCTTTATGACATTTAATGAAGAGTCTTTGGGTTTTGGACTGTTGGTTGGACATAAGAAGCAATTTGAAGACGTCACTTTGAGCTCTGGGAAATTGTGAGGAGCATCTTTTTGGATCTTTCATAGACCAAACTATTCATGAATAATCATGAAAATCAACAGATGAATTGCCGATGAAAAGTCATTAATAAGGCCCTATTGAGGATGTTACTGTAAGTCTGAGCCTTTCTGTTAAACTTCAACCAACAGGTGATTTTAGTTCATCGTCCAAATGAGAGGAATGATGATGTTTATGTTGGCTTATGTACAAGGACATAAAATCTGCTCTACTCGCAAAAAGCAGAGAAGTAGGACATTAGTCTGATGGTGATGAGGTTGAACGCTCAACCATCTGTGTGATGTTAGCGTTGTGTTGGAGAGATGGAGAGAGACGGTGGCGTTTCCAAGCAACATAAACAGGTTTCATGGATGTCTATTAAGCCAAGTCTTAGAATAATTGGTTTTGTCAGCTGAACGCTCTGTAAAACATTTAGTCCTGAGATCAGTTTATACCTTATTTTCTATTATAATCTAATCAGGCGCCGATTTGATGAGAGCGTTTTTCTTTTTTGTTTGTTTGTTTGTTTGTATTTTTTCAACAGATATCCCAGATATCAGTCATACGACTTTTCCCAGTTGTAAAACTGACTCATTAACGTTAAAGACAGGTTAAGAGTTTTCTTTTAATTAAAAAAAGACCAACACAATCAAAAACAAACAAGCAGGCTGTCGTGCATTAATCTTTGTCCCTACATACATGTTCAGCACACTCCAGTATGTGCCTTAAATGTCACAGTGAAAACAGAAAGTAACAGAACGGCAGAAGGAAAATAAATAATGCGAAAAATCACTGAAAAAGAAACACACATTGGTAGAAGAGAGCTTCTTCAGTATTTTCCTGTAGCACTGAACAGTAAAGGAACAGTTCACCCAAAAACTTTATTATCTCACCTACATGCTGATAAACAATCAGTTGAAGTTTCATAGTCTGTGAATCATTTCTGGAGCTTTACAGCAAAACAGTGTTGCTGCAATCTCCTGAAAAACTGAAATAGGTAGTCTTGTTTTAAAATGTAAAAAATAAACAAAAAATGTCTCCATGCAGCTCATCCTGAACACAAAACTGTCCAAAAGCTTGATAGAATCCGAGTTAAATAACAGCTGTACAATGTAATGGTTAGACTGGCTTTGCTGGAACAAGAACAATTCACCGTGGTAACATATAGCATTACTGTATTTACAACCACATGACAACAATCAAATCTCTCATATATTTCCATAAATAAATAAAAGAATCTCTTAGATATTTACAGTATTTCTTGATTAAAATGTACAAAAGGCTACACCAGAGTGAACACAAGTATTTTATAAAATATTTACAGAAACTATTTACATATTATCATGATAAGTAATCACCTTCGATCAGTTTTTTTCAGTTAGAAAAGAACATTTCCTTCATTTTTGGTTGACTTCAGAAAACTCAGCAGCTTTTTCCATTTACAATGTAAACCACCTGTGACTCGACACACTCAAGATGACCTTGCTTGACGAGGGGTCACAAAAGGGAAACAAAAAAAAACAGGAACAGACTATGATGGTTGACAGTTGACGACAAATGCCTATGGGAGCAGACAAACTGTACAGTAAAGGCCACAGCACAGTCATGGAGGCCTGTGGGGTCAGTAAGGCATTTATGTACATCCAATAAACTTCACTAAGTAGCCGGAGTGTGATTGGAAGGCACACACAGATCTTAAGACAATATAGGTCAGGCTTTTTAAGTTAAACTTGCAGAATTTAGTATGTGTAAAGCAAGCATCAGCATTGTGTTAACAAACAGAACACTTATATAAACAGTTTTCACACAGCTTCAAAAGAGTTGCAGCTCTGTTAAAGAACATCATCCTCTGAAACCTGGAGAAGTCCTTCATTTTGAAACCATTTTGTGGTCTGACCAATGGCTTCCTGCAGTTACTCTCTATTTCGTCATACTAAAGTTTCAAGGATTGTTTTTCATTTTTTTTTTCTTTTTCTTCAGACTTGGACGGCACAGTGCTGAGGTCAGAAAACGTGTCATAAAATGAGTTCAGCAGGTTGAGGGAGGGGACTGTAAAGCAGCAGCAGTAGAAGAAAAAAAGGCCTTTTTCCAAAAAGGAAAAAATCACTTCAAATTAAGCTTCTATCTTCTTCATCTTTGGGTCATGCAACATCCACGTCCTCAGTGCTTAGCATTTGTCTCTGCAACAAAAAAGAGTCATATTGAATAAGCAAAGCTGAAAAGTACTTACAGTTGATTTTAAATGGAAACTTTATTTAATTAATAGTACAGTGACTTGGTATCAAAGTCAAGATACCTGAGGATAAACGTAGCCATCTGAGCTGTTCCTGCAGATGTGGAGCTCATCCTCGGTGGTTTTTTGGTACACGGGGTTGTCAAAGTGAATGGTGTTGGTGTTCTTCAGACGCCAGTGTCTCCAGAGGAACACTGCTCCAAAGACCAGCAGGGCCATGACCACTGCAGAGAAAAACACAAGTTTAAGGTCATGTGGTGACATCAGGGGAGAATAAAAAGGTTGCATGTGTGAGCGAGGAGGTTAGACAGCCATAAAGAGTTGAAATGTGAGACCAACCTATTGGCACCACGATGTAGAGAGCCATGGGGTGGGATGATGGTGCTTCTTCAGGTAAGGCTGCCAATCTGTTACCTGAAAAAGCAGAGCAAAAACAATGTTTTATTCATTCAAATCCTTTAAGTCAATGAACATATCAACACCACTCTTGTCTGTATAGTGAATAATGTAAGAAGCTAATGCCATAAAATAGTTAGCTTAGCTTAGCTCCAGCCAAGAAACCGTCCTACACAAAACACTTCGGTTTGTGTACAGAATAAACAGATGACATAGTAAGTGTTGATTTGTGACCTTTAAAAGGATTTTGGTTCCTAGTTTTCCAATTTCCAGTCTTTATGCTAAGCTAAGTTAACAACCAGTTGGCTATAGTTTAATAGTTTGGGCACCAACCACATCCTGTGTAAAAGAGCCTAGAGCTATGCTAGCAGCTCCTAAGGCTGTAGCTACTCCGGCACCACGATGCCTACTCAAAGTATAAACCTATTGTTGTCAATCATGTCGTTAGCACGGCTAAAAACACTTTAAACCCAGCTTCCCTTCTTTCCACTGGACAATGAAGCACTTTGTCAGAGTTCAATTTTCTGTGCTCTGCTCTGTTGCTGTTATTTCATGATCACTTCATCAATCCGTGTGTTTTTCCAGAAATTATCCAGAGCCCCTCTCTGTACCTTGAGCAGTGGCTGCGGGCTCCTGCGTGCTCTGTGTGGTCATTGTGGATTTCCTGGCCACTCTGGTGGTAGCTGTAGTTGTAGTAGTCGTTGTAGTGGTGGGGACAGGCTGCCTGGGCGTAGAAGGTTTGGTTGTATCTTTTGGCGGGAGCGATGCACCAGTTTTGTTTTCAACAGGAGGGGCAACTGGAGCTGCTGCAGAAGTAAATTTAAGAGTTACCATCATTCCTTAATGCTAAATTTCAGTTTCTTTGAATTGCCACATGCAGGGAACACCTACCTGTCACACACTTCCTCATGTCAGGTCCCATGGCCATGCCGTCAGGACAGGCACAGGTGAATTTAGGCGAGTGCTCGTTGATCAGAGGGGCGGGGAGGCAAAGGAACTCACAGCCTCCATTCATACTGTTACTCTCTCTGCACCAGTTTGTGCCTAAAAGAGGAAAACACAAGCATTAGAAATCATTTTATGGCCTCATCAACTTGTTGTCTGCCATGTTAAAGCAGATGGAGTTTTGTTTCTGTACCGTTTGGCTGCTTGAGGTTGTGGTACAGTACGATGTCCTCTGGCTGGACCAGGTCCATTGCCAGCTTGGTGATGTCTTTTCCTGTCAGGCGGTTGGCACTAAAAACAGCACTGCTGGTCATGTCTGTCCAAAACACTTTCTCCTGTTTGAAAGAGAAATGCTGCGTTAGAAAGACAGTTTTGTTTGTTTCACTTATTCATTGTTTGCTGACATTTACTCAAACACAAAATGGATTAATTACAAAGAATGATTAAGGATAAGCACCGCTGATCCAAATGTATTGGGAATAAAGTGCACACTCAGCTCTGACTTTCTACCTCTAAACCAGATGATGTTCACTATGCATGATCTGAATGACTGAGCAGATATTCATTCCCATTATGAATATGTTAATGCCTAACTGTCTTTACTGACCTCAAACACAGTCAGAGAGAGGGGGTGGGAGAGCCTTTCCTCGTCAAAAATGAGACTGTGTCGTGTCCCTCCATTCACATCAATGCTGGAAAGAGTGTGCATCTTGGAGTCCACCCAGTACAGGCGATGGTTAACCATGTCTGTCCAGAGAGAAACAATTGAATTGTCATGATCACTGTGATGATTTAAGAGCCTGAATGGAATATATTGGTTACCATTTAGTCCGTGATGTTCTGCTTACCTAGGGTGATGCCATTGGGCCACACAATGTTATCTGTTACTAAGGCAACGCGATCGGCACCATTCAACCCACTCTTCTCTATCTTGGCCTCCTCACCCCAGTCTGTCCAGTACATGAAGCTGAAGAAGGAACAGAGAAACATTTCAAGAACAGAAAACCTGATAATTGAACAAAACAATTTTTTAAAAATTCTGAAATGTTCACTTACTTATTCACAGGGTCCACTACGATGGCTCTCGGCTTCTCCAGGTTATCTGTGATCAGCTTCTTCCTCTTGCTGCCGTCTGTCGTTGCCACAGAGATAGTCTTCAAAATGCTGTCGGTCCAGTAGATGTTGCCATGGATCCAGTCCACAGCAATGCCCTCCGGGGCCTCGATCCCACTGTCAATGATTACAGTGTGGTGGGAGGAGTCACCGGCCACGTCTATCTTGGAGCTGTCGGGGAAGAGATTCACATTAGAGAACATCTGTCGCTTCATTTGCAATCCAGCCCACATCAGTCTTTCACAAACAAAAGAGTAATCTTCATTTTTTATCTTCACCTGCATCTAGTCAGATGTACCACAAAGTTGTAGATACAGGTTTTCTGGTGCAGATCAAGCCTCATGGTAAAGTCTTACATAAATCCTTGACTAAATCATCCTTGACCAAACAGATTCTTTCTAACCTGTAGATTTTCTTCAGGAACAGGTCAGACCAGTAGATCATCTTGTTAGGCATGTCAATGTCCAGAGCCACCACGTTCTTCAGCTGGGGGATCAGTCGGACGTACTCGCTGCGGTCCACTGTCAGCGTCCTCACCTCGTGTCGATTGGAGAAGTAGAGGGTGGGTACAGTTCCTGGAGGACATGGATGAAAAAAGAATAAATTGTTTTGCAGAGAGAACTAAGAATCTGCAAGTTACCATAGGCAGTCAGATGCGACTCTTGAGAGTGAGAACAGGCTTTCTTTCAAACGTTACCTGATACAGCCTTGCACGTCTTGGTCACCGGGTCGATCTCGTAGCCCTCCTCACAATCGCACTTGTAGCTGCCGGGCAGGTTAATGCAAATCTGACTGCAGGTGTCTGGCTCAGCACATTCATCGACGTCTGCAGGTGGAGGAACAGGAGGTCGAGAGGAAAATTATGAGATTGAATTCGCCAAGTTGGGAACATTTCTTAAAACATTGTTGACCCAAATCTGGTCACGGCCTCCTTCTAAAGACTTGATTTCAAATGTCAGACCCTCTCCTCTCACCTTCACAGGTCCTCTTGTCCATCTTCAGGCTGTATCCAGCAGGGCAGGTGCAGTTGAAGCCCACCTTCAGATCGGTGCATTGATGGGAGCAGCCGCCATTTCCGGTCAAACACTCGTTTTTGCCTGTGGAGACGCACATGAACAGTCATGACAACCATTTTCCTGATGGAGGCTGTAATCCTCGATGAATTTGCTCATTCAAACCACAGACTATCCAGGCCAGTCAACTGAGACTGCCTGGCCAGCTGCTACAATCATATTTTCCAGGCTGTGATGTGGTTTAATTTTTTCTTTTTCTCTTTTTCAATGCTGATGAGCATATATCCAAACTCTGATACACTTCTTGGTCTGATGGTAAAAAAAAAAGATTTCACTCACCACACTCTTTGATAGGCTCATCGGACCAGTCCCGGCAGTCTCTCTGTTTGTTGCACACTTTCTCCATGCTGATACACTCCCCGCTGCGACACTTGAACATGGTGGGGCCTTCACATACATTTTCTGCAGAGAAGAACGAGGCAGTATGAGTTTAACTGTAATCTAAAACATCTACTATTAAAAATCTACTAATTGCATTCATATACAATTAAGTTTGCAGTTAAAACATGGATGGATCACTGTGATAGTCACCTCTGTGGCAGTCAATCTCATCACTGAGGTCCCTGCAGTTGTGCTCTCCGTCACACTGGTGGCTGCCATGGATACAGGCGCCGTCATTACACTGGAACTCATCTGGACGACAAGTAGGATGACCTAGAAAGAGAAGACAAATGTATGAATACAAGAAACAAGACAGAGGAGGATGAATGAGACGACATAGACCGAGGAGAGAATCATATCTGATGCGATTTGTTGTGGATCTTGAATCAGTATTGATGATACTGAGTGAAGCAACAGGATATTATGTAAGCTAAAGAATGAGTAAGCTATAATCTGTTAGCCTCAGTTTCCTAATAATGTCAGCAGTAAATAACATTTATCAGAACAAAATAGGTTTGCAGAGGAGGAGATGGGCCAAAAAAGCAAACTCACTGCAGTTGTACTCATCCGACTGATCCAGGCAGTCCATGCCTCCATCACACTGCCAGCTTCCAGGGATGCAGTCCCCGCTAGCACACTGAAACTCGCGGACGCCGCAGGGCACGGCTGTCTTGAGCTGGTGCTTTCCCTCACAGTTCTCCTCATCAGACCCGTCGCCACAGTCTTTGTCTCCGTCGCAGCGCCACAAAGCCGGCACACACACCGAGTTGTTGCACTGGAAAGAACGGGAGCTGCAGGTGGGTTTGGGGCAGGAAGCCTCGTCCGAGCCGTCTGAACAGTCATCGTCCTTGTCGCAAACGAAGGAGGAGGATATACACTGCCCATTGGCACATCTGAACTCATCAGCTTTGCATTGTTTGGTCGCTGTGGAGGGCAAGAGACGGAGAAGAGTTAATGTGATGATAAGGCCAGAAGCGTACACAGATGTGGAGTTGTATACGTTGTTACAATCAACTTATATTTGCTGCCTGTATATCAGGATTGGTGGTGTTTGTTTTTTTGCTGCTTCAGGTGTAAAAAAAAAAACATATTTTAAACAGCTAAAACTGCTGAACACACTAAAACCACCACCTGACTCCATTCCTTAAAATACTTATTATTAATCATTTATTTATGAAAACTCCCTTATTTCCTCATTTTATTTGAATTTGTCTTAATACACTTTCTAGTAACGATTTATGTACAACATATCTTGTCGTATGTTAAATGCTCATTAGCTTTGTGGTTTCTTCTGCTTACATTTCCTTGGGATGGATAACGTTTACTTATCGTGAGCAAAATAAATCCCTTGTGGACACTGTAACCCTGGAGGCAAAATCCGGAAGTCCTTCCTTGTGTGTCTTTCTTTATAACCCAGACTGTTTTATGTATTTATGACTTACTGCAGTTCTTCTCGTCTGCCCCGTTGTCACAGTCAGCTTTGCCGTCACAGTGCCAGCTCTGTGAGACACACTGGTTCATGGGAAGGCCACAGTTGAACTGTGTCTGTGAGCAGGTTTTGGAAGCTGAGGATAGAAACAGGAAATATGACTCATGTGTCAACAGAGAGATAAGGCCTGTGAGTACAGTTGGAGTATAGACAATCATTCACTAATAGAACTACTGTTGTACAGAGGCTTCATTGATACACTTCTGATTCACTGTTGTAGGATTAGATAAGATAATCTATTACTGATCTCTTGATGGGGAAATTCAAGTGTTTCAGCAGCAGCAGAAGGACAGAAATAAGTACAAGTAGATCATTTAAAAAAACAAAAAGTAAATATAATTAAAAATCTAAAAATGATGTCAGGCATCCAGGTTAAGATAATGGTTCTGTGCTAGATTTCTATCATATCTTGACATGATTTTTGTTCAAATGAATGAACATTCACCTTTTGTCACAGTCCTAGCTCCTCACTCATAAAATAAAACATACCGCAGGTTTCAGGCAGTTCATCAGTTCCATCACCACAGTCGTCACTTCCATCACAGATCCACCTACGGGTGATGCACCTCCCATTTCCACACTTTAACTGAGTGGAGCTGCAGATGTAGGCTGCATCTGGAAACGATAAATATTACAGAGCTCAGTGTGACACAAGGACAAACTACTGACTTATCAGGATTTACTGCTCAGTACCGTATACACTTTGCTGCTCGTGAGCACCGTGCAGTAACGTGAGCTAGTATCAACACACACTGACATCCTTGTGTGTGAGTTAATATGTAACAGAAAATTACACAAAAAATCCAGATAATGTTCAGAGAACCGACAGTGTGAAAACCACACCTTTTACTCTTTGCTTAACTCAGAGGACATTACCAAATTAAGATAACAACACTGTGTGGTTCCCTGACTCCTGTTAGAACAAGATATGAAGTAATGAGTCTTTAATGTGACATGTTTGGCGACTGGGGGACTTTTGTTTTGTAGGATCTAAAAGTACTGTATTTCTTAACCTTTTTTTAAGCCTCTTTTTATTTCACTTTAATTTTGGACACTAAAGTACATGTTTTACAAAAATATAGCTAAATTAAGAGATAGGTAAAAGATGAAACAATGTTTGAGGAGTGATAAGAAAAATGAAAGCAGGTTTAACTCCTCTGCTTCTCACTGTTTTGACACATTTCAGGTATGGAACAAAACTCCCACACATCGTTTTGTCACGTAAGTGGAAAAAGCTTCACCGCTCGGCTTCTCTGAAGTATCTGTTGTAGGCTCAGAGGTCTCAACCCTGAGACGATCACACCTCAATGAAGCCTCTAGTCAAAGCATCAACATCGAGGCAACACAGGCCAACAACCCATCTTCCATCCTCCATCACCTACTGCACTGTGTCTCCCTCCTGGGACCTGGAGGCTGAGGACATGACAGACTATCCCTTTAAGACAATAGATATGGGAGGAGTTGAACAATCGCACCACCAGGAGCTGATTGGCCCCAGTGTGCCATTCCTCGTCACCACGGTGACCCGCAGTCCGAGGCGGAGACTCCAAAGACAAGGAAGTCTGTCAGCGTGACTGTTCCAATGAGTGATAACAATGAGAAGAAGGGCAGCAGTTCAGGTCTTACTGATTACAAACATAAGGAGAGGATGCTTTCTCAACACGGGGATTGCCACCAAAGGTCACCTCCCTCCTGCTTTGTAAAAGAAATGTACAAACCAAAGCAGGAGTGAGAAGTTGACCGGATTTCACTCTAATTCTTGAGAGCATTACGTCGATTCTGGGTTTCACTAATTGAGGGAAAAACCTTGGCTGATCTTGAGAGGCTGTGTGAACCCACACACTCATGCTTTCTGGGAAACCACGCACACACACAGACGCTCACACACATGGAGGCCAGGCTCGCGGCCAGCGTAGGTTCCAGGAATAGACTTTCCAAAGCATACTCCAGCAGTAACTTTCTCTAATTTGGTGAGAAAGTTACGATGAAATTTAAGATTTAGAGCTTCCTTAAAACTCTGCCTCACTTTCTCTTTCTTTGAGAACCGTTCATTCATTCCAGTCGAGGAAGGAGATGCAAAAGTAGGTCAAAGGCCTGACCTTTCAGTGGTCCAATGTTTTCATTTTCCACTGCTGATCTTCCCTGCCGCTTCCACATATGGGTCACGGGCCTCCCAAGATTCAGAAAGAGAAGGTTTCCTTTCGTTGTTTAATGCAAGTCTGTGGTGAAAAGTTAAGTTGGAAGCAGTTATCCTCCAATTTGTCCTGCGTAGCTAATCTTCTATATTTAATTAATATATATCAAACCTAATTTGAAACAAAAAACAAGAACAACTTCTTACTGATCCCATTTAGCATGTTTGGTCTCTATAGCTACTTGGAAAGTTATATTTAGTCACCACCTACACCACACTGCCTTCTCATATTCGAAAACCTGCAAACCACAGATATGAAAGCAGTGTCCTCAACGCGCTGCTGACATTTACACCTATAGACAGATGTGATAGTTCAGATAAGAAGACCTGTTTGAACAGTGCCTGCAGCAGAGAGACAGCATCCTTCATATGCTATTTATAACCACAGTGTTAGCCTGACAACCACCGCACAATCCAGTAATAACACTACCATGTAAGGCCATTAGAGTAGGAGCTCACACATACACCACACTGCTACAATTCTCTTCAAAATGCATAAAAAACAGAATGTGACAGTGGAAGCTAACCGAATGAATGGCAGATACTCTGGTGTGAGACAAGTCGTCATCAGGACGCTGCATGACAACAATCCTCCTTTGTGACGACATCCGACTTTGTCCACTAACAATGCATTCCGGTCTTTTTATGGCACATGCATGCAGTAAGCTCACGGCAAAAACCTTCACAAAGAGGTGTGTTTATTGACTCAAACATACAGCCAGCGGTTAATAAATAACCAGGATGTATATGCATCACGAGGAGCAGCAGTTCGCTCCAGATTCAGATGTGGGTTTGTACAGGTTCAGTAATCTACTGTAGCTGCTGTCGTGTTCACCGAGGTCACTGGGTAATACTACTGGACAGGGATGTGGCCAGCTTAAGTTTGATTCCTTCATCTTAGTGAATACATACATTAGTTAGTGCAAGACTTCAAATTAAAGACTTGGTATTGAGGTCGGCAACTGCAGACAAACTGCAGCACATTTCCCGCTTTAGCTTTCACTTGATGTCAGAACCTCAACTTCCTACTGCGGGTGGCTTTATGTTGACTCTGTAGGGTAAAGTGTGGTGCGGTGGAAGACAACATTTGCTCCAGTACTGTACTGTAGAATTTGAAGTACGGTTCTTGCACTTTACTTGAGTGTTTCCATTTAATGCTACTTCATACTTTTACTCCACTACTATAATCTGACAGTTCTAATTACAAGTTAGTTTTCATGCACAACGTACAGTGTGATCCTTTTAAATTTAATAGTTTTTTCTTTCCTAGTCCTACTAACAACATCTCGTTTACACACAGTTTTGTTTGATAGACGTACAACCAACAATGCATTTTTCTTAACGGATGGATAGAAATGCCAACGCAACCATGGGATAGAAACTTATGTTCGCTGTATGTGTGACAGTGTTAGCTCGATATGCAGTTGACCTTTTCTCTCAAACGACAATCTTCTGGCACACAGGGCACACGGTCTGCCCCAAATCTGCTGCAAAAGCTGAAACTTTACAGAGTAAAGATGGAGAAGTTTTGCAAATTGGTGATCCTGGCTGTTCATGTAGGAATAGATTGACTTCAAGTTGACTCGAAAACCTCCACAGAGTGATGTGGAAACAAGGCGTGTCTCTCTCTCTCTACACACTCTAATTTTTTTTTCTTACTTTACAACTTTCTTTTAATCAATGTACAATAAATATGATAAAATGTTGGTGTTGTAGCAAAATTATATCCAATGAAATTAAACTTTAAACTTAAAGGAGCTCTGTGGAACTTCTGTGTTGTGCTGGACACTGGTCGTTAGTTTTTGTCAGCAGTTGCTCTCTGTGAGTGGAGCGGAGAGAGGCACTGAGTCGAATTCAAATGATCCCTACCTCAACCAACTACAACAACAACATTATACAAATGAATGCATCAGTAATGATCATCTGATACTCTCACTCATGTTGGATTTTAAACGCAGGACTTTTACTTGTAATGAAGTATTTTCACACTATTTTCTAAGGATCTAAATATTTCTTCCACCATTGTGTGGAAGTGTTTCCAAATGATTGACAGCTGAAACTCCACAGAGATTTCTTCATGAGTCACCACGGTCTAGAGGGTTTAGTCCCTGATGTAAAACAAAGACCTGTTCACTACAGTGCATAGCTTTGACTCATTTCAGCAGTATGCTAAACACTGACAGTGCATACTTTAAACAAACCAAAGCTGGAAAAAAAAGTTTTAATCTGAAAAGCTCTTATAGCAGAGTTGAGATTACTGTGGGATTACTGGAGCAGATGGCAGAACAGGGCTGGAGCCTAATTCTCAGCACACCGTTGGCCTTACGGGTGAATTAGGTTCATTCCCCCCAAATAATTTTGGAGTATGAACATTAATACCAGTTGTTTGTGTCCAAACCTTTCCCTTAAGTTTGGCCCCAGAAGACTCAGATTATGATTTTTTTTTAATGAATAATTGTTTTATACAACATCAAGTGGATATTCTGATCTGTTTCATGGTTAGCGGCTCTCTATGAACTATAAATACTTCTTTATTTGGGTCACCTATTTGCTGCATTTACCTCAGAGGAGCCAAACACTGTAGTTCTTTAAAACGCATCTTAAAACCGCTTTTTTCTTCTTTGGCTTCCTCTTGATCGTTACCTTACATTTTCCCTCTCCAACAGGGATGTTTCTGCTTGTTTCCCAACTCTCTTTCCCTTTTACATCTGACAGTTGCGGCTTTTCTCGCATCTCATTTCCTCCAGCGTGCAGCGGAGAGAAGGACGCTGATGTTTTAGCCGCACCCATCTCGATGACATCCGCCTGTTTTCTGCGTTAGTCCCGCCCTGCTGAAACTTTAAACCGGCGGGATGGACGGACGTGATTGGCTGATCGGCCGCCTTCTACAACGAAACGAACTAATCAAATCGCGGTGCGTAAATTCCATTCATTTATCTGAAATAGTGTTGTTATCGCATATTTTACCATCGATTTCCGTGTCAAAATTAGCGTTATTACTGAATTAAGACAATAATATATAGTAAAAGTCTGAATGAACCATATGTTGCTCCTCACTCAAAGATATTATCTCGATTCACTGCAAGACTTCATGGAAACATTTGCATGTTTAATATATATAACAACCCAAAAACCCGAATGACGCCTGAAACCGATGTGCAGTTCCCATTTTTTCATTAACGCATGAAATATGCTTATATCATATTTATCTACACATGTGCAGCTAAATGAGTCAGCTTCGCAAAATGTAAAATACTGAAGCATCCCCCTGCGTGACGGGAAAGGAGTAAACAGAGGAAAGGGAAGGAAATACTGTTTCTTACCTGCTTGAGCCCAAAAGTGAATCAGCATCAGGAGGCACCAGCATGTGGACAGTCCGCCGAGTCCCCTCCACATCTCAAACATGTCCTGTCCTCCTTCTCTGTCCTTATTTGACACCTTAAGAAAAAGTCGGTCAGCTGTGCGCGCAGACCTTATCTGGAGGACAGTGGGCACAGTTAAAGAGGCTCTGGTTCAGGCGGAGAGGAAAGACAGCAGAGTCACGCCGCGGCTGTGCGTAAAAAGAGTGCCAGCAAAATATTATGAGGTCCGAGTCACATCTGACGAATTTCTAGGAGGCTGACAGGAGGGCGGGGCTTGAGCAGTGGTGTGATGTTTGAAAGTGGACGTGAGCACCGCCGAGGGGCGGAGCCACATAGTGCTGTATCACTGAGTGTCGTCCTCCCATCACCCCTCCATCCTCCTTAACTGGTGTGTGTGTGTGTGTGTGTGTGTGTGTGTGTGTGTGTGTGTGTGTGTGTGTGTGTGTGTGGTTGTAAGAGAGAAAATGATTGTAAGGAAGTGGACAAACTGAGCAGAATGAACAAAGGCAGTTCACATCTCACTGGTGCTGTCTCTATAAGAAGAAGCAGCTTTTACACCGGTCACACATGAGGAGCCTGTCATTAAGACCCACAGTCACGCCTTACAGATAACATAACCGTCGTTACTCTACATCAAAAAAGGCAAAAAGAAACTCTCTGTGTGTGTGTGAAACCACATGAGGAGCCCTCTGCAGCAGGCTTTGTGGGTAAACTGAGGGGTGATGCATACTGGAGCTTTGTTTCCCACAAAGATGAGGTGGAGGCAAATCCTTCACAGCAGCTGCCAGACTCAAATATACAAAGAAGCTCTCGTATAATTTCTTCTAGCTGTATTCAAATAGAGTCTATTCAAATAGAAAAAAACATCATGTTAATCTGTATCCACAGTCGCTGCATCTGTTCCTCCTCAAAAGCAAACAGAAGACTTGCAAAACAAAATATCATAAGTAGGAAGGGAAGGTCGGATATATCAACAGGGAGGGAGTCCTCTACATCTTGTTATCCCTGCTTTTCTGCTGATTTACGTAGCTCCAAAAAGACGAACAGAGAATGGCATCCTTCCTCGGAAAAGTGATTCAGTTTTCCTATCCTCCCCCAACAAACTGTGTCTCATGTGTGACTTCAGTTTGGATCAAGATAAACATAGTGGTCATGACTTCACAGATTAGAAGAGGAGAGTAAGTTTTACTGTGATGAATGGAGGGAGTTTTGGTTCATGGCAACATTAATATTTAAGAGGTGAATCAGATAGAGGACTTGTTTCCATTAGGGGTCCCTGTCTGCGTGTGTGTGTGTGTGTGTGTGTGTGTGCGTGTGTGCCTGCGTGCGTGTGTGTGTGAAGAGGGGGAGGGCCTTGCTGGGCTCCTAGTAGAAGCAGGGAATGAGCTGTTGGAGGTATTCCTGGAATGTCGAAATAGCGGCTGGATTACATACTCTGCTAATACACCCACCATCACCACACTGTGTCTGAACTATGAACACACCCACAGAGAGGCACACTGAAAGTGCTGTGTGCACGTGCAACAATTCCAGCTGCACCTCCACGCATGATTTAAAAATCAACTTCACCGTCAATTTACGAGGTACAGAGTGAGTCATGTGTGATTCACTCAGATCTTTCCTGCCTCCTTGTTGTAGACATTGTGTGACTGATAACAGACGCGAGAGTCAGGTACTTTTTCAGACATTTTCAGCTCAGTTGAAGGACAATGTTAGTGAAAAAACTTCTGTGGACGCACAGGTGGAATTTCTATCATTAACGATGGCTTCATTCCATTTAGGTGAGCTAGTTCCAGGGCTCTGGTATTGTACCTGCTCACCCACTGAGGTGACTCACTGGGGCAGGTGACAGAATGGAGCCATCGTTAACGTCAGTGAAAACACCCTGGTTTGTCCTGTCTCACCAAGTTTAAAACAACAATGTGAGCTACCTTTTCTGTTCCTGAAGAGTTCACACATTGGAGACTGAGGTTTTTATAGTATTGGCCGACAAAATTCTATTCTTTGGAAGGTATTTGTAAAATACCGTGTATGCACAGATGCAAATACTTGGTTGGCAAAAATCGTATTCATCTTAGTCTTTGACATTTTGCTCCATGTGGGACAATTCACACTCGACAAAAAAATTATTTTCCCCCGATATACCAGTAGCCTGTTAATCAGGTGGATTTAGTTTCACCTCATCATATTATTATTAATTTATGATGTAGGAGGGATGGATTAGGGGTCCAGCGAAAACCGAGGTGAGCTTAAATGCTTTTTGTGCGGAAATAGGACATGCTTGCGGCGCCATCTTTGTTCTCTTACCTGGATCTAAAACAGAATTTATTATCACCTGTAGCTGCAGAAAACCACTGTGAATGTGAGTAGAAATTCAGAATCCTGGAACCAGGTTAAATGATAAGCTCTTCTGCAGATATCATCAACGTAATTGTCATTATAGTGTCACAGAATTACTTGAGGCTTACGTACATCAATCCATGTTGCTCTCTACAAATTAACCAAAGTATAAAAGCAGGTCTTCATAGAGCCTTGAGATCTTTTCGCACACTTGGCATCAACAATACTATTTATTGCTGCACACTACTTTATCTAACACATGTGTGTGCACAGTATGCGTGTTTTCTGACCGTAGCGATATGTGCTCATGTGAAAGTCATGTCCATGTCTCAGGGCAGATTTGATAAAACTACACGTGATAAAAACACAAACACACACACGCCGCACACTGAAGGACAGTTATGATGACAGTAATGGGAGCATGAGTGTGTGCACTTTATGTCTGTTACGTCTTAACATTTGAAAGTCTGTGTCATGGAGTAACAAAGCCACCTTTAATGATCGTATAAGTTGTTACTCTTTGACTGGTTCGCTGTGTTTTTGTTTTAATGCTAAACTAAGTCAAATACTGCAACTGCTGAATAACCAAAGGTACAAAAGTTGCACATATGCCAATCTTCAGGAAAAGTTGACTGATCTCACTAAACCAATTTAATGTGGCCATGACAACCAACATGCTAACTTGTCCGTCAGTATCCTTCATGGACAGCATGGAGGAAACAAATGACCTCCGTTTTCCTCCATGCTTTTACCCCTTTTTACTGTAAAAAAAAAAATAAAGTTCCTCTCTACTGCCTACATAACAAGTATAACTGCCTATAAAAGATTCTTTATTAATTTACAAGCCGTCTGTCTGTTTATTGCTGAAACACAGATGTAAAAGTGTCATCACGAAGCCCGTAATGGGAACATGAATGTTATCCCTTCACAATCAATTTGGGTCATCAGAGTGGAGCTTTCTGTGATTAGATCAGATTCATGCCAAATGTAAAATGCAGGCAGTTATCCACTTGCAGCAAGCATGGTGTGTCAGTGGGCATCTTTTTAGACATCTGTGTCTGTCTTGGGGACTTCAGGAGCAGCTGCCCTGCCCTTTGGACAGATGTTAACAGCTGGTTTTGAGTTGCTGCAGAAAACCAGGAGTTCCTAGAATTCAGGAAACCGAGTCCAACCCCCTTCCCCCCACTTTCTGTAAGACCTCCAACACAGACCTCACTGTCGAGGTTCTCTGTAAAACCACACTCACACATCCAAACACGTGCCAAGTTCCTCCCTCCTCCAAAATGGACACTGTACATACAACATAATTTTCAGTGTGCCCGCCAAGCCGTGTACTGAATAAACATAAGTATGAAGGGTAAAATAAGGTTGTTTATATCATGTGGAGAAAGAGTTTCTGTATTCGTTTATTCATTTGACCTTACTGAGAAGTGAGTCGAGGGGGATGTTGACTGTATATTTCATGTAATGTTGGAGGCACTGGGAGGGTGGGAATGAGGTCAAGTCAGGCCGAAGCAACATCTAAAAGTCTGGGAAGTGATAATACATTTTAGTTTTTAAAGATTTCATTTTATGAAAAAGTTGTAAATTCAAGGACATTTTGCAGTAAAGACAGATATATGTTTTAGATATTTATAGTTCAAAAAGATTGTCCTGCTACATGACAACTGTATGATGTCAAGACCAACCTGTGTTTGTTTGAGACTTCCTCCTAGTGGTCAAACAGAGGCATTACACCTCATAGACACAGACAATGACAGACGTTGAAGAGTGGCCCAAAATCTAAATCTCTGTCCGTTAAAAGGCTTTTGTTCTAACAATTTAAAATAGGACCCACATGCAGACACACAGAGGCAGGCAGGTTGAAAACAACAAGTGAGCTTTAATGAGCTGATCTAGCTCCAGCTGCCCAGTGTGAAAATCCAAACTCCAAAACCAAAAGACAGGCAAAGGAAAGTTCAAGGAAAAAACGAATGAGAAATACAAAAATGAGGACAACCCAGCAAAACCACAAGGAACAAATCAGGGGCACCAGGAACACATGTGGTATGTTGGTGGAAACAGACAAACCAACAAAGAGTGAGGGAACAACACATCCCCTAACGAGGGGATGAAGTACAGGTGAAGAGACACTGGGAACAGGGCAGTGCCTACGAGACTGATGTGAGACAGGTGTGGGGGCAATCAGACTGAGGAGAAGAACAGGAACACAAGAGGGAAACAGAACACTGGGAACACAGGTGACCAGGAAGTAGAAATTGCCAAGACACATAAGGATATAAACTACAGAAATTAACAAGATACAACTAACCATAAACCAAAACCATGAAGCTGGGAAAATCCAAATTGAGCTGGAGTGCTTAAATATTTCATACAAGGGTTTTAATGGTCATTAGTGATCAATCTGCTGATTATTTATTTGATTGTACAAAACGTCCACACAAAAAACAACTTAGTCTCATA
>OMLP01005314.1:4710-39853 GCA_900302685.1 Spondyliosoma cantharus | reverse complement strand
GCAATTATTTTTTTGACAAGCCATCCATCAGCCTTAACTTTAAAAGCACTCTCCACTGATATCCATTGTTAAGCCCCCCTTTGCAGCTCCTAGCTTCTCCCTCCAAATAGAGCTTGCATGAGAGAGTATGATATCAGACATCACCAAACCTACCAAACCATGTAAATTTACTTTGTTCTCGGCTATGTTTCCAATTTCACGTCCAATTTTTCGGTACATTATGCGTAGTTGTTGTGCCTAATACAATGTTGTCAAAACCCATTAGAGTTCGCTCCTGTAGTCTCCTCTGGAAAAACAGGTTACGATTGGTATTCTATACGTGTAAGGGAGCGACTGCAGTTGGATCTTATTAAAATTATCTGTTCAATTCTCACGTTCTTCGGTCAGTGCAATTTGCAGGCATTAGCAAAGACACATATGAAAATGTCAGCATGTCAACTAATAACAACGAAGGCAAGGGGAGTGCATCGCTGCGAGTCAATAACGCTGCCTTGCTGGTGACACAAATTTGATGGTAATCTAAGAAAATGAATAAGGAGGATAAAGCTCTGCGCCGTTTGAATGGGAATCTTGTCCTGTGTTGAATCATTTGGCGCTCTTCCACTTGGCCTACATCTTAGCCTTGCAGTGGAAAAAAAAAAAAAAAAGAAAAAAGGGGGGCATGACAACAAAGTGCTCTCCCATCACTGCTGTCTGGTGTGCTCAAACAGCACACGTTAAATGTGCATGATGAATTGGCTGCATTATGCACAGCTCAAATAACTGTTCTCTTCATCTGACCGATGCCGCCATTTGAAGAACTTGACGCTGTGAGCAGAATCCTCAAGTCCCAAAAGCACAATTAAAAACATTCTCAGTGGCTTCCAGTCATGAATATTCCAACTTATGAACTGTATATCCTACATACGCCAATAAACCAGCTGTTTAAATGTCAGGGGGAAGAGTTTATAGATCAAGCACAGTAGTGTTGCTCCTATAATAATGCCAATGTACTGTGGCAGACACGAAAATAATAATCAGTATGCAGGGTAATTCATTTAGCAACCTATGAAGCTCATTAGCAAAACATGGAAACAAAAAGAGCAAAAAGTCTATGATGTCACAGAGTTGAACATTAAAAGGGTAACTCTACCAGTTTTACACATTTAAGTGTTGAGGAGTAACACCTCATTTGTGTAAAAGTAGTAAGAAGCCTGCTGTGACTCCAGAGGAAGTTGCATGTAATCTGATAAATTGCCCCCAGTGATGTCACTCAGTGGCTAAATTGCATTGTGGGTAATGTAGGCACCAGGTCTTGAGAAGCAGTCCACTTGTCGAGCATTGCACTCCTTCAACAATGTTGGACACAGTTAAAAATAAATAAATATCAAAATTGATACAGCAGAACCATCAATATCATATTTTTTATACCATACATTCTCCTTCCTTTCCAAAACCCGGCGACCCTAACCCACAATTCAACCCAGCCACAGAGTGACATCACTAGAGGCAATTAATCAGATTACATGCAGCTTCCTCTGAAACCACAAAGGGCTTCATACTACTTCTTTCACATATGAAGTAGTGCTCCCCAACTGTAAACACACCTTAATGTGTAAAACTGGTGGAGTAATCCTTTAACAGTGAAACTATAGAGCAGGGGTACTCAAATACAAATCTTAAAGGGCCACAAAGATTTTTTTCAATGACTCAAAGGTCCATGTATTGAGGTCGGTCAGGCCACATGCAATAATACTGTAATATTCAAAAGGACAACAAAAATACGAACTAAAATAAAATGTCATTTCCATTTTGACATAAATTAAAATACATAGTTGAATATTTCCTCTTTTTGTTTGCCTTCAAACATTGTGTCCATCACTTCAGTCATGCATTATTTCTGCATCTGAGAATGGCTTCTTGTGCGTACCCAAAATCCACACCACTCTAAGTGAGCACTCTGTTGCTTTCTGTTGTTGTGTCATAGATGTGACAAGAATCCTGCTTGCAGCTTGATATGACATTTTTTTTTTTGTTGTTCTTACCTCTGAATTTTGAGGAAATGTCTCTTCAAAATTCCTACGCTTCGTCTCATAATGCCGTTTCAAATTGGAAGTCTTCATCACAGCTATAGTCTCCTGGCATATTAAGCACATGGGTCTTGTGCTGGTTGGAGGGAGAATGAATGCAAATTTCAGTCCATTCTTCTTGAATTGCCGATTTTCACTGTCCACTTTTCTTTTAGCAGTGAACTTGGAACACGCCACTTTCGGGCAATCTAGGCTCCTACAGCCGGCAAAATGTCACGATGCGAACTGCTCCAAAAACGAAAGTGAAAGTTTAAAATTGCGCTTGCAGCAGTGAGTGACCCAGCTGTCTGTGTATCGTTGGCATGGAGACAAGTCCCGGTATACACGTGCTGACCCAACCAAAACACATAGTGAAGGAATAACAGTTCGGGGGCCACAAATAGGAGGCCGATGGGCCGGATGTGGCCCCCGGGCCGCCTATTGAGGACCACTGCTATAGAGGTTATCCACTCCAAACTAAAGTCAAATGGGTTTGGGCCAAAGGACTGCGCAGTTTCAGCACCAGTTCATAAAGAATATTGAAGACAGGCAAATAAGAAGTGACAAAATTGCTTTAGCAGCACAATGGAGCTTGGCTGCCGCACCACAGAATCACTCAGCCAAGTGAGTTTGTAAAGTTTAGGCCAATTGCATTCAAAAGCCACCCTTCAACAAAACGGAAACACAATTAACAAGCTGATACCAGCGTGTGTCTGGCTGACTTAATGAATATCAAATTATACACAAACACTTATAAATCATCATTATCCCCCAAATCTTAATTGATCCCACAATTAAACATGACAAATGTTACGTATTGCAAGTCTTGACTTTATTCCTTCCCTATACGGGACTATTTATCTTTCTCTTTTGCTCGTGCGTCATAGCTAATTTCACATTGCGTGTGCTGCTAATTAACAGGGACAGAAAGACAATTTTAGTGCGAGGTAATTTCTTTTGTTTACAGCAGGGAGCCTTCTGTTTCGAATAATTTCCGAGGCTTTTAGGGAACTCTATTTTTCTCCTAATGGCATCTATTTCAACCTGCCCTTATGTTTTGGACGGACAATTTCCTTGCTGTCAATTATGAGCAGCACTTACACTGTGCATTCCTATTCAATGAGAAGGAAACCGAGTCTGATATTAATATCAAGCCATGCTCTTTTAACAGTCTGCATGCTTTAAATTGATAATAAGTCTGAAAACAATTAATTACACGCTCGCATGAGTGTAGGCGTCTGATTGAGCATGCATCTGAATGTTTCTGAGCGTACAAGTGTGTGTGTACAAGTGCGTGTGTGTGCGCACTTGACATGTTTATTTGAGCTGTGCTGTGTTTACACCTTGTGCAGATGCTGAGTCTAACGCACTGCAGGCACCTGCCACTGTCGCTGGCCCTGACAGCTCTCTGGTCCCAGCAAAGCGAAGCAAGGCACCAGCATATGGTTATCAATGATCCAGATGGCTCCTGCTTGTCTCTAGACTGACAACTTTGCTCCTCCATTATCAAACACTAGTAATTAACCATAATCAAGTAGGTGTTAATTAGACATAATGAAACAATTTCTGTTTAGTCAGAGCCTACTATTTGCCAATTACTTGTAATTATATGCACTAAGCACTTCAGTGTAATCTCTGCCAGTCAAGCAGCAGGGCTGTGTCTGTTTGCGAGACTGAAGAGCCTTTTGTTTTGTCGAGAAATTTGGCAGATTTAAACCTGCAGCCCTGTGATTGGCCAGCCTGTCATAGCTGCCTGAGGGGGAAACAAAGGGAGCATCATACTTCTTGGTGACAGCGCCGGGAAAGTTTGTCATTCCCGGGAGAGGACGGCTGTTAATCAGAGTGACCCTTGAACCCAACCCACGGGTCCCAGCACCACCGCTGGTCGCACACACCTGGAAGCGAGGCATGTTTGTGGGGAAATTAAAGCAGTAAATTTGCTTGGTGGAGATCAGGGAAGAGATACAGCTTCGAGAGGAGGAGGGACAGGCATAAGACAATAAAAAGCTGGGAAGGAGGGAGGCATAGGAGACAGAGTTAGCCCACTGAAGACGAGGGAGGAGAAAGCTGCATTTGGCAGACTGACGCCGCAACTGGTGTCACTGTTTGTCTTTGTATGCATGCAGAGAACGATTCAACTGTTCTGAGACTTGAGAGAGAGTACAACAAGGAGTAATGATAAGAAAACAGATAGACGGACAACTATGTATTGTTTTGGAGCAGAGTTTATGGGTATGAGCATGGAAGTCTGTGGCACCCTCCAAGAAAACCCGAAACAAGGTCTATATTGAAGTTTTACTGAGCTGATGTATGAATGGCATAGGAATGAAATACAAATATATATTTTCTTATAAACATGCCAAAATGATCTCTACAAGGAGATATGCTTTTTTGGGATACTTTGAGCATCATTTATTTATTTTTTGTGTTACCTTAGAATTAGCCCTTTATATCTACAGACGTAGGTGGTCCATGGTGTGTGCCATGATGAACCAGCATGTTTCTATAGTAGCCCAGACTGGATAAACCAAACACTGGCTCTTGACAGGGCCTTTGGCATTTTTTTTTGCATTTCATAGAGGAGGATGAGATGAGGAGTATTAAGTTTGTTGCAATCTACACCTTCACTGCTAGGTGCCACTAAATCCTACACACTGGTCCTCTACCACAAGGTAGGTCTAACAATCTAATAATGTGCACATCAAATGGTCCAAGTTCTCTAAATAATGCTCCAAATGAAAGCCACTTGCAATAAATAGGCAACAGTAGCTGTTAAGAATTCAGCTATAAGAGGGAAATGCATTTAGTGTAGCTCCTATGTCGCTCAGTCTTTGTTCCGTAAAGACCTGCGTGGCAGCTTCACTGAAGCCATTACAATACGAGAGCAACATTACGGCTGTTATTCAAACTGATGTCGAAAACAGACGGGGACAAAGCCTGCCATGATACTATTGGACACGACCGTGTAATTCAATATCAGATAAAATCCTTTATGAAGACAGGATATGACATTCCTGTTATTATTTGCCTGATAGAGGAATGGGTTTTCATCTTTTTTTCCCCTTCAGATGGGGGAATAATTGCTTTTCTCCCAATGCTTGCGTTGGATTGATATATGTGCTTTCACAGTGTGTCAGGAACAGAGTCAAAATGATGAGATGGAATCATACGAAGATGCAAGAGAAATCAGAAAATAATCATGCAAATACAGCATATTAACATTGCTACTAATAATAATGTGGTAAATAATTTTTTAAACTTAATGTAGGTTGTTGAGTTTTCTATGAAAACTGTGCTTTTAAAGTAAAATAATCTGTTTCTAAGCCAGGATCACATTTAAAAAATACAATAAATGCTAAAAGTGCTAAAAGTTATCATCTCTACTTACAAAATATTATGTACAGGGATGTTTATAATAAGCTTTCTGGGTCAATGTCATGGTGAAATAATGAGATAGCCCCATCCTACTGTGTTTGGTGCAGTCTATATGCTGTTGACATGTCACTCTCTACAAAAGCTACTCTGTGTAGTGAACTGCAGAAAACAGATCCTAACTAAGAGACAGAGCGGCATTTAAGCTTCGTTCAAACAACCTCCACTCTGTCCAGCCATCCACGCTCAAGGGCCATACTGTATGTTTTCAAACTAATCTGTCATCCGTGCTGACTGGGTGTCTAAATCCAAATTCCACACAAGTTCACCGTAAATTTGAAGTGTCACCGAAGTCATCCTAATTAGAGACGACCATAGCTGTAAAAGAACCGGTTGTGCGTTGAGTTAGTCATTTCTCTAAAGAGGCATCAACAACACTGTAAATAAGTCATTTACAGTGGGCCGGTAATCACAGAGGCCGTAACCCAGGGCCAGCCCTCGCCCGTAATTACTGCGGTCCAGCGTAATCAACAACACATCATCTGCTACGAACTGGAAAACTACTCACACTTACTCCACCCTGCAACACAACACTGTCTCCCGGCACTGAGGACACAGCCACCCAGTGTGTGTGTGTGTGTGTGTATATATTAATGTGTTCTTAGCAGAGCTAAGGGCTATACTTAGACACCCAACTTCATCTAACATGATGTTGTCAATAACATTACTGACACTGATGAAGGAAAGATTAATTGAGTCTGTGCTGTGTTACAGAAAACAATTCCACCCTTGGACACCATTATGTATGAAAAGTTAGCAGTTTCTTCTATAAACTGTCGCTCTGTGACATTCAGCACCTTAATTACTGAGTGTTCACAGAGAACTTCTGATACTTTTCTCATAATAAAACAGAGCTACTGTGTCACCCCCAGACAAACATTTCACTTTAAAAAGGTATACATTATCATCTCTCAGCAGGTTGACATATAAGTAACATCACCATGACAACTGAACGCCACCCCCTGAAGATGCTGTGTGGTTGAAAGCTTCAAGAACAAGAAGCAAATTGACCCGTGTTCAAGAATAAAGTTTCTAACGTACCACCTTTCCAAAGAGGTAGCAAGCATTAACCCGGCAACAGACTACTGGATCAGACTCCACAACTGTCCCTCATTTTATCAGCAACATGACGGAATGAAGTGTAGGCGACGGCTATGTTTAAGCCATGATAGATTTTGTATTGTAGTTTCACTTAGTAGTGGTCACTTTTGTAAGTTCAAAATGGCAAGTGACCAAGAATGACGTACCTACATTTCCAGTAATTCTATCAAATACGTGTACTTATACTTTTGTTTTTCTAAGGGCCACCTGACTTACATTTACAAAAAAAGAACCATATGTACTGTAGTTTGTGTCGACTAGTAGAAACGTCATGACTACTCAAATGAAAGAAAAGAAATCGGCAACTATTTAGATAATCAAGTGACCGCTTCAGTCATCTTCAAGCACAAATGTCAAACATTTGCTGGTTTCCGGCTTCTGTGAGAATTGTCATTTAGAAAAGTAAATAATACGTGGTATTTGGGTTTTTGACCCAAAATAAGCAATTTGAAGATGTCAGATTTTTACATATTATAAACTACATGATTAATGCTTAACAAAACAATGTTTACTTGCAGCCCTTTCAACCAATTCAGTGGGAATTCTCCTCCCTTCAATATCTGCTTGTTGCTATTTTGAAATGGTATTGTTCTGCATTTGGGGCTTTGCACCATCCAAGATGATTGTGATTGGTTTAAAGAATTGTTTTTTTTTCCCCCTATAGGAGAATGATAACTTGTAAAGCCAAACCTTTCTGCAGTGCTGGCAGAATACTAAAACGGCGTGTGCAGATTGTTGTGGCTTTGTGAGAGTACAGATGCTCTGGATTCACTTGCTCCATGGTCTCGGATCAGAAATCTGTTTTCTGTCTTGGATGGACTCATCCCTATAAGGCTGCAGAACAACTGAAAACAGGGCCATGACTCTTGGATGTTCTGAGTGTCTGACATCTGACAACTTTTTCTGCAATGAAACATCTCAATATTTGTCTGAGTAACTATTTGAAATAACAAAAAAAAAGTTGCAATAGTAACAACAAATCAAACACATGAGGATGGAAAAGCAAGGGATATGTCACAAAGAGGTATTTTTTAAGTGACAAAAGCATAGATTTTTAGAAGTTACTGTGTATTAATTGTATCAAGGCATCAAACCTCAGGGACAGAAAGATAAATAACATGTCTTGCTGTATCTGAGAAATGCAGTCAACCTAAATTCTTCCTCTGGACCGGGGCCTTTCTCTGCTCCTCCTCTGTAATGACATAGAGTCATGAGAAGGAGTGGATGGAGGGTGGCTGAGGTGCTGAGGTCTGAGCTGCTTGTCAGTGGCATGACTGATCACCGAGGCCAACTCTAAAAGGATTGCTGGTGGAAATAAAGACACCAGCATGTCAGCTGTAAGCTCCTCAGAAGGACCCATCAGACAAGTGGATGCGTATTGACAGGCCAGAGACGGAAAAAGAGAGACATGCAGTGATGAAGGGGACGACAGAGAGGGAGAGAGGAAGTGTCCTGAAGTCGCTCACCTTGGCACCGGCTGCAATGTCAGCCGACCCGGTGGCCATCACTCTCCGGCCCTGTCCAGGGTATTATTTAAAGCCAAACAAATATCAGGGGCTGAATGTCACCGCAAGGACACCCGGGCCTCATCTCCACCAATCAGTGTCCAGGGTTTCAAATCACCCTTTCTCCTTCCCTTGCCGACAAATCCATCTTCCTCATTCCTATACCCCGCTTCACACCCCCATTCGACCCCTGACTACCACATTGGGGGGCGGCACCGAGCAACAGATTTACGATCCCCCCATTTCAGGCCGAGCACGATTTATTGACATTAGTTGTCAGCTTTCTTTTTGAGAAATTGCACATAGAATTAATTTTAACTACGTCTTAATGTTAAATATCCTGGAAACACTAAATTTCATGGTAGGTGATGCTCAGAGCCGCATAAGCATATATCAAGTTCTCGGGCTCCACTGAAAGACCCTCTTTTTTTTAGACTTTAATTTAATAAGAAGCAGCTCATAACCGCTTCATCTCAGCTGTTAATTACACATCCTTTATGCTGAGGAATGATCTTGGGACACTATTTAATGCATCAAAAGTTTAAGTAATTTAATTTAATTGTTTTTATTACTTAATCATGTCCAAGGCCACATAACTTGACGGAGAACAACCTGAACAAGGTATCCCAGAGTGTCATTTTGAAAGGAGAAAAAATGGACTGCTGGTTAACAGTTTTGCCCTTCAAACTATACACACACAAAAGAAAGAAAATTGAAAAAAAAACAAAAAAAAAACACTATTGAATCTTGATGATCATGTCTTGGCGTGTATTTTGTCTCCAGTATAATGCCAACAGCTAAATGAGACTGGATTAATCATTGATCCATTTCATTAAGACAAAATATCACATACATAATTCAAGTTTAATTTGAACAATCACTGTATTTTGTTTGTTTACTGATCGTACAATATAGCCCCTTTTCCTGTCTTGCTCTGACAGTGCCTAGACCATGGATTGTGCATTTACGTTACAAAACACACCATATAGCTTATACATCAGTCGATTCTTGCACACCATAACTTCTCATTTTATGCTTACAGGGTTCTTTGATACATGCAAAACATGAGAGACAGTGTAACCGAACACACGGATAAGATATGTGGGCTGTGAAAATATTTGCATCGGGCTTCTTGGTGCCTTTGACAACTGACTGAAAAGCAGTTCTGCCAAAACACGAAAACACACTAAAATAAATCACAATCTTGGCAATAAACACGTAAATCTTGATCGATATGTACTTGCCTTTTTCTCTTTTTCAATAACAGCTGCCGTAAAGGCCTGCTGAGCACAAGCGGCCATAAAAGTATGTAAAATAAATTAGGAGAGCATAATGAGAGGCTCCAGCAATTCCCCCATAAATATAACATAACGACCACAACTAAAATGTCAGGGAATCCAATAAATCAATTTCTCAGGGACAGGCCGGCCTTTATGTGCAGAGCACACAGTCATATTTATAATTCTTTTTTTTCCCCTCGTCAATGGATCTCATTTTTTGTCGGGGGGGGGCAGGGGGGGAGAGAGGCCAGCCAGGGAAAGGGTGCAGCTCAACACAGGTCCCTCTCACATGAGGAAGGTTTAATATGTGTTCTATGTGATTCATCACCGTGACACGGACACCTGAGGCCTGGGCCCGCTCCATTTCTACTGCCTAAATGGTTTCTTGGGGACTTTCCTGCACATGTGCGCACACACAAACACACACACACAGAGCTGAGAGAGATAAAGGAGGGAGAGAAACACGGAGATGGGTAATGGATTGACAGAGAAGGCCTCATTTAAAAAGAGAGGGCTATTTTGTCCGAGCCATGTAATAGATTGTGAGTCCAGAGTCGTCCGGTGGCACCGGTGCGAGAACTAATTCACTGGTGATGTAAAGAGCGTGGGGAAATCCAGGGGAAAATGAGATGATTGAGATTACGAGCCCATTTCAGATAACCAACGTGCCAAGAGAGGAGTATTCATAGAGGTGCAGGGGTTACAGACCCATTACACCTGGTGAGAGTTACTTCAAACTAAATAATGCTTTTATTTACCCTGTCGACGCTTCAGTTTTAAAATCACCTGTCCACAGTGAGCGCAAGTACAGTACAGTTCAGCCTGGTGACATCAAAGCAAAATATCTGCGACCCTGGAAACACTATACAATCTTGTCACATTGTAGCTCCGGTTCATTACATTACTGACATCTCCACACAGACATTTATAGGCTGCATCACAAGTTGTTTGTTGTCTGACCTCATGAGAGCTCTGTGTTGTAAAAACAAATAAATCTGGCGGAACAGCCAACTGCATAGGAATGCAATTATTCTAATAGCATCCCCAGCAAAATAAGTCCAGTCAGTTATAGACAACCTAATAAGGAGTGTGTGATTGATGGCGGGATCATGCCGCCTTTATAGAGGAGCATGCACGCATACATACACACACCCTCTGTTTCCATGGGGAAACACTGCTGTGCTCCACACTCACAACCGCTGAGAAATGGGATATTTTTTTTATGGCCTGGCTGGATGTCAAAAGTAACACTGTGGTATGGATGTCAAAAAGCATGCTGCATTAGTTTGGGTAAGCACAAAACAGACAAATGGAGAACAAAAAAATGACTTGATTGTGATGACATTTCACAATCTGCTGCCGTAATTCTCTTTAAGCTTGAGGTGCTCTTAGAATGTGAAGCAGTTGATATTTTCAACATATACATATCTGAACCATGGGCCATAGAAACTTTCTAAGATTGACCTATCTTATTTCCGACTAAGATGACATTTATGATTTTTGGCATAACGGAACCATCTTTCCAAACTGAAGAGGTCGGTTTGTTTCCTGGGAAACTAAAGCTCAAACCACAGCTCACGGAAATGCTGCATCACAACCACTAGAATGATACACACATGCTGTAACAATAGCTGCTCTATGACTTAACCCTTGACAGACGCAAGTTTGAATCAAGAGTAGAGAATGCAACCAAGGAAGCGCAGGACTTCCAACAGAAGCATTGGGATCCACAATAACATGTCCATTATAGCAAGTGAGCTAGTCAGTCACTAGTAAAGTGAGACAGCTGCGTCATGGATACAGGCAGACTCTTGTTCATTCACATTGTTACAGGAATGAAAGGATGAGTGTCAAGTGAAGAATCAACTGGGACAGTCACAGTTAGGATTTCATAACTTAAGATGAGAAACAAGGTTGGGGATAGGATAGGACACAGCCATGAGTTTAGGAATTAGTATTAATCTTTTTTTCTGAATTAGCCCCAGATCCTAAACTGTTTGTTTTCACCGGTTATCAAAGCCTAATATAATTTACTCAGATGGTTCGCACCAAAAAATACATTAAGAATGAATTAACAGAATTAACATCCTACCAAATAATTTGTTGACCAGTGTCAGCTGAGCAAAGGTACCCTGCTCCAGTTAACTAATGCTAGTAGTAATTAAAAAATCAGTTGTTTAAACAAAAAATTAGTTAAACATTTTAGAACAGGCCAAAAGTTGCCAAATTGTGGAATGTACGAAAACCATTTTTACAGACGAATCAGAGTTTGAACCAAAGCTTTAACCAGAGAGCTCAATTGAGCTTGACATGTGGAGTTCACATCAGCGAAACTGAACATCTTTGGAGATTGTTCGCAAACATCCAATGTGAAACATACTGTAACATCACCAGACAGTCTTGGAATAATTTTGACACCCAAATTCTTCAAGAATGTGCAGCGTTTCTGCCAGACAGAATAAAGGCTGAGATAAAAGTACTTCGAAACTCTGGCTTTCAAACAAACTTCGTTTAAGATGTATTACAGAAATGCTATGAAATCTTTATGAAAAACTCACAACAACATTGTGCTATCTTTTATTAAATGATGAAACACAAGAGCTCTTGTTGTAGACTCTAAGGTAACTGTCCAAGCTACATACAGTGCACCCTCCTTCCACATTTTCTATTCTGTTCTTAAACTCTGTCCATCAGCCTCAACCTCTTGAGGTGGCTTGTTTAAGAAACAATTAGGGGGGTATACAGAGCCATTTGCAGGCAGCAGGCCTTGCTGGGCAGGCCAGCCGGCTGGAGTACCTTTCACAACTGATTTATAACACTGTCGCCTTGGCAAGGCAACATAATTAATAGGAGCATGGACTTCTAATTCCAATGACTTCCACACCAAGTGGTTTTCATTTGATTTATGATGGCCGGCAACTTTGCATTTTATCAGTTCATTCAGTCATTATTTATGCTGATGATCAATTTCAATGGGTCGCTATCATCTAACTTGCCACTAATCAAAGAGAATTAGGGTTCACTGCATTATTTAGACGCTGCTAATTTATCTTTGAACCAGGCAAGAGGGATAGTTGTGGGAGCACACCAGTGATTCTGAGGACACATTCAGTGATCATTGCACTGTGAATGAATGTGTTCATGACCATATGGGGATACAGTCCAGGGCTGTTTGTTGAGAGGGTTTCCTGGAACAATGCCAAAGTAACTGAATCAGAGGGATGGCATATTTTTTATATGAATTAATGGTATTTGGATGCAAAAATAAGAGCAGTCCTGATCAAAAAGGGATAACTGGGATTGAATGAGAGCACGATGCATAATCGTGGGCGAAGCCAGCATTTTTGGAGCCATTCATTAAGCTCAGTAAATGACTGTTGAAATGTTAATGACTGTCTTCATAAAATGCATTAATCTAGCAACATAAACATGTACAGTAACATTTCCAAAAGAGGATGTAAACAGCACAGCATAAAAGGGAACGTAATAACAACCTTTGCCTTTGTATAACAGCAGGTCAAACGGTTTGGTTATCTATTAAACTCGACTTGTCTACATACTCAAAAGTAAATTAGGGTGGAGTAGTGAAATAGTGAATCACAAAAATTCCACCTCCTCTGCATGCACTGTAATTGCACTTCAAAGGTGACATATTCCCAATTTATGAATGATGAATCTAAAGCAGGCTCAATTTGGCGAATCAGTGGGCATCATGTTGACCGGCCTCAGCCCAAAGGCACAGATGGACATATCAAAGCAAGACGTCCCTCGCAGTGTCAATATCTGTGCTCATCATCCGCGCACACGCCCAATCTTGGTTAAGATGATGCACAGCATTCTTGATGACTGGCCGCTGACTGAGAAACTTGATATACATGAGATCAGTTGATTTACAAGTATATTTTCCTTCACTTCAAAGCCAGTTAATATAATTCTGTTGGCGAGCATGAAAAATGCAACATGTAATTCATATCGGGCTGACTGATGCAGCGGCACAAGCTTGAGGCTCAAGAAACTACACATAGGGAATATTTTAAAAGTCCGACTTCTTTGTGTTTTTGTTTTGACGTTAATGGAGCATATTAGCACAAAGCAACATGCTAAGATAGTAGCTAATATATAAAAGGGTTTTTATTGCACATATTTTCCTGTAATACAATACATTTCTCTACACACTCTATTGTCTGGCAATCCGTTTAAAAATGTGGGAATTGCAGTAAACACCACAGCACTTCATGAAAGCACAGGTTTTCGTAATAAATGCAGCAAGCAGAGACTCGACTAGTCCCTTTGAAACAAAACACCAAGGCCAAGTGCAATTTACTGTACAGAAAATGAAAAATGCACTCTTCAAGTATTTGACAACAGGTCCAACGCAAATGATCAGACTCCATTTGTAAGCCCATTCACTTCCCGTGACTCCCTGAATGATAAATTGCATTTAGCAAACCGCAGGAGGCTAAGCGTTCTTGACATTTTTTTATTGATTTGCATGAGCTATATGCATGTAATCCTGTTTGTAGGTAAATCATGGCACAGGCAAATTCAAGTCACCGCGGGTTTACTTTGGGGAGAGAAAATTGGAGACTCGGCATGGGAGGCGGAATAGAGCTGGGCACGGTGGGGAAAGAGATGTGGCCGCCCATTGGAATCTGGGAACCTCTATTAAGATTTATAGGTGTTGGGATTCTACGGACCTGAGGCATTATTCATGGTAAAGCTTCTCTGTCTGGGCCTGTTTATAAGATGAGACAAGGCTGACAAAGATAGAGGCCCTCTACAACAGGGCCAAGCTGCTCGAACATGGGGCTCAGTCACCTGACATAGCCATGGCATCAGCTGCAACCATTCAGCATCTCACAGAAAAAAAAAAAAACACACAGTCAAGGGAGAGATTGACACAGTATTGTACAGCACCTAGCACGACAGTCAGTTTCAATCACAGAACCAGTTCCAGTGTTGTCAGTGTCGTCTGGAATTGATAAGTGAGCCTTGCAGGTAAACTTTATGCACCTTTTCCTATCCAAAAAACAAGTTTGCCACAGCAAAAACCTTTTTTCTCTTGAAATCGACTCCTGTGAGGACTTCATAAACATGTGCTGACTTATACGTTTTACACTCAGGATGCTAACTACAGTGTCATGTAGCCAAGACTTACTTAAAAACCAGACAGAGGACCTTGAGTCCTTGTTTAAGAAGCCATGGCGATATCCAGTTTATTCAGCAATTTCCTGAGAATCCCACCATACTTTATTTGGTCTTATTAGATGAAAACACGAGGATCACCTTCAACTTTATTAATGATGGCACTCTGGATGAAAGATGCTGGTGAAAATCTGCAACATCTGTTTGCTGCATTCACTTCTCAGCGGGCTCCACCTATTCCTCATGCCTAATGATGCTGATCCACGCTGCAAGTTTTACGGACAAATGTGTATTTGGCTACATTCATCATCCTGAATGAGTGTTCCTGATGAGCCATCCCCTGGCCTGTTTCAGTCTTTCTACCATACGTTAACAAATGACAACTCCCGCCACATGTTTTCCATTTGGGAGATACAGAAAGACACAGGAGAAAAAAATGAAAAGAAGAAGAAGAGGGTCGAGGGATTCTGGGGCTAAAAGATGGGCAGCTTCAAGGGAAAAAAGTCAATGATGCCTGCTCTTAACAGAATCACCCCCCGTGTGCCATCAACTAACCGCAGCACCATGAAAATACATCAATTATGTAATGCCTTGAAGGAACAGTTACAGAGCTGATCCATGTCACTGCCCACACCCGAATCCTTCATGAGTGACATTAGCAGCCGACATACTTTTACTGTAGGTGGACTACAGCCCCAGCAGCCAGTGGATGTATCTCTGCAGAACCACATGAAAGGGCAAACAGAAAATATATGGATATGGCCAAGAATGTTAACTTGGATAAACAAGTCGATGGTCGTTCAAAGTCCTGGGGAGTTGCACCCCTAATAAATCATATTCCTTTTGATGTGCAGCTGGTTACAAGTTTAGAAAGGGGGGGGATGGTTAGAACAGACGTGAGTCAGGCACCAGGACACACCGCATGCTTTTCTCAAAGCCTGGGAATCCAAGTTTAGTGAAACTCTAGGGACGTGTGAGAGGAGTAAATAAGTTATAAATAAGGTCATGAGTGAAAACAGACTGTGAAAGGTCCTTGGGTGCAGTTGTAGTCAGTGAGAGAAAACAATGCCTGAACATGCTGACAAAATCAAATTAAGGTGGCTCAAATAACACAAGTGAAGGCTGCTTAACACAATCCACTGAAAATATTATATCAATGGCTCTGACTAATATAATGTGTATTTGAGCTGAAAAGATTTACAGCGACCATCAGGTTTCACTCTTGTAGTCTTAGCCCAACGACACTTTCCAACAACATGATCTAAATCTTACCATTTGATTTAAATGCTGTGGTCTTTCAGTATATGCACCAATGGACACAAGAATGTGGATGTTCGTAGCATAGGGCTGTACATAAGACCAAAATCACATGCTGATATATGTCATTTCATATCCAGATATTGACCCATATTTATGCTTAAAAAATGTCTGTAAATTCAATTAATGGTTCATTTCTTCGTACATTTTTAATTATATACTCAACATATGCAAAACATGTGCAAACGTCCTCACTCCACCTCACAGAACCAAGCACTGAACCTGGGGTGACAGAGCCTTCTCAGTTGCTGCCCCCTCCCTTTGGAACACCCTCCCCAAACACATCAGAGACCGGACAGAACTCAATACTTTCAAAACACTCACCAAAACTCACCTTTTTAGAATCGCTTTTAATGTATAACTTGTTTCTTTTCTTTCTATTTTAATTTAACATGTTGTTTTTATACTTCTGTTTTAAACTGTAATGTGTCTTTGAGTACCAGAAAAAGCACTACATAAAATAAATGTATTATTATTATTATTATTATTATTACTTAAAGGGTTCTTACCTATATTTCATTATTTTCCTCCTTTTATTTAGAACCTTTGTGCAAATTTTCAATTTAGCATGTAACAAAATAAAAGATACTAAAAAATAAAAAAAGTAAATAGGAAACACACACATATTAATGTTGCAAACCCAATAAGCAAAGTTTATGCCTAAGGCATGAATATGGCAATACAATATTGGCATGAATAGCATAGCTCGTCACCAACAGAATAAAAGGTAGGGCACCTTTTTCTATCGTCACAGAATAAACAGTAGACTGTGTAGTCATTTTGCACAGCCCTCATAGCTTATCAATTGCGTTATGTTGCATTGATTCCCAAGGACAGCTGTACATAGTGATGCAGGGGCCTAAAAACACATGTTTGTGCCTGCATGTTCTGGGGATCAGAATAAGCCAATGAGTCTTGCAGCAGTGAAGATGAATTCTCTCTCAAAGCAAAACATATTCAGCATAGGCCAGTGTAAAACTATCCGTCACACCAACAGCTGGAGAACCTCAGCTGGACTGATGGGGATAAATCATATCCAGGAAGCCAAAACAGACACAGCTTGATGTCAAGCCCTGGGCTAAAACTCTTGACAAATATACAGTAAATGCAGACGAGCCAGTAATTGTCAGCGGCTACCAACTGCTACTTGAGGATCCTACTCACTCTGTCCCATTTTAAAGAGTGGATATTATCAGCAGATGTCAAAACTGTTTGCTGCAACATTATGAGCATGCCAAATGTTGTGATAAGTAACTACTGGAACGGTGGTGTCGAAACTTACGAAGACAGTCAGTGTAACATACTGATTGAGTGTCCATTATTGCTCTCATTTTACAGGTGTGCGGGTTAAAGAATGGGTATGACCATGTTGAAAAAAAAAAATATGAATATATCAATACATATCAACTTTGAATATTTGAAACCATTTCCATATCCAATGTTTTTTGCCATATCAAAAAGCCGGGAATATTGACTTAGATGCTGTTGTTCTTTACAAACAGTACACAGGCCTTGTTATATTCATCTTTTAATAAAACTATAATGTTGTATGCCCTCCATATTTTTTCACTTTTGTATCAATTATGGTGTTGAATATCAATACTTTTCAAGGTCTTGTGCTAAAGGAGGAAAATCCAGTATCAGGTCATCGCTATTTGACAAACAGGGCACTTTCCGTCCAGTTTCATCGAGCTACACTGTGATGCCAAGAAGAAGAAGCGTTTCCTGCTGGATGATGGCAAAAGACACAGACTGCATTGAAGTTTGGGCTTTTGGCAGCAATTTTAAAAGCTTATTGTACTATACAAAAGCTTAAAGTATTTTAAGCTTGGGGGTGCACTATATTACCAAAACAAACAAAATGTACAGGTCGGCCTTGAGTAATTTTTTGTCTTTTGGAATATCTTAGCTGTGGTGGCTCATGTTAGTTTTCAAGGCACACATTGTTTCCCAAAGTTGAATTTTCCAGGTACAGTAATTTACAAAAGATGACAGCACAGGTCGAACCCAATCCCACGATATAAAGCATCCAATCAAAAACATATATGTGACACAACAGGTTTAACTACCTATAATCAACGGTAACGTTGATTCTCATTTAAAGCAGCAATATGCAGAAATTGCCATTTTATGTGATTTGGCGCCCCCCACAGTTTCTGAGCGCAAAACTCATTTTGCAAATACAAATCCCACGTCTGTAACAATTGATCTGACACAATGCAGGTGCTAATTACAAACAACTCATTGTATCATAGCAATGTTCTGTATTGAAAGCTTGTATCTTGAAGTAAACATGTATGTAACACTGTGATCCACCCCTCTCACTGAAGTGAGGGGGGTGGAGTGGCTGAGACACCATTCACCTTAATACAAGACACTGTACCATCAGAAGGATTTTGAAGCTGAAGGTAAAAAACTACATTTTTTTTTGTTAAATAACAGGTTTGTTCCCCTTTTCTTTCCCCTAAAAGCTTAGCTTGTAGTTAAACGTCTGAAAAGTTATGATTTTTAGTTCCCTCTCGCTCATCTGGCCCCTTTACCAGACTACAACAAAGATGGCAGACACTCGTTGGTGCAATTCCCCAAATACATCAGAACCAATTAGAGGTCTCACTCTATTTAACGTGGTAATGCTGAAAATGATTACTGTTGCAAAAAAAAAGGAAGAAAAAAAGGAAGAAAAAAAAACAGAACATGTGCACTCAGCTGACCTTCAAACCCCTCTGCATCTTGAAGAAATCCCCGGCTTGCCTGTGATGTCTGAAAGAAGCATATGTCATCTCTGCTGGGTTTCCAAATGTGCAGCCCTATTATGACAAAGTCATTCTCACGCATTAATATTAAAACCGACTTTATGACAGTAAATTCATTAATGGTGAAACAAACACAATCTCAAAGTAATACATGAAGGTGGAGATGTTTATTATGGCATGTTTTGCATTATGAGCTGTGAATGATGAATCACAGAGAGAGCATATTACTCCAATTTTCTCTGGGCCTTGTAACAACAAAGTTCATAGACACCAAATCAGTTTCAAGGGAACCCGGGGGCTACAAGTGCAAGACTGCTATATGAGACATTCATAATTTATGTACACTTGATGTAGTGATATGTAAAAAACTTCAGAGGAATTTTAATGGGCTTGAGGCAGAGAAGCGAGAGAAAAATCTTTGAGTTGGTTGTTTGCCCCTTTTTTTTTTTCCCAGCAAATCACTTCTACACCAAAAGGAAAATAAAAAGTTTATGAAATCTAACAAATTCCACCATTGAGCCTGTAATCATTGAGAAAGGGGGAATTTCATCTTCTTATTTCAATGCTTTATTGATCCGGTGGCTTGGTTCTCACGAGCTCCATTACATGGCCCGAGCAGTGGCCGGCAACACTGTCCAATTCAATCAACAAAGGAAAGTTATTTCCATTGATCAATGTCCTTCCGCACAAAATAGATAGAGATTGATAATACACTTCAGCAAAATCCTACAGTCAATTAGGGCTTGATGAAAAAACAGTCCTGTGCAGGGACAACACAAGGTGTTAATAAGCAAGAGCAAAATAAATCACCAAAACTGGAAAGTCTATCCCTTCTCTTTGAATGAAACCATAATTTATTAATCTTTCAGACAGGCGGGTCGTGTTTGTGTAGGCTATTGATCAGCAGTAACCTTTTATTATTTGTTTTCTCCATTAGAAGCACAGATTAGAACAGATGAGAGTTGTTTAACTGGCTAAAGCCCACTGTGAGGCTGCAATCTTTTCATCTGGAAGACTGAATGTTTTCACTGATGCTCTTTGTATAAGAAATCATTGCGGAGACGGTCGAGCCTCCGCAATAATTTGTCTGCACGATAAGAAAATCCCTCTCCTGGTGGTGATCCAGTCTAGACGTTGGGAGTGTCCATGTCCACTGAGCAGCCTTTGCGGATCAACTCAACGCCAGATCTGATGAGGAAACACCAAGTTAAGAGAAAAATGTGAAGATGGAGAGGAAATCCAGAAGACAGCTGTCATGGAATGACACGGCGCTGTTCAGGACCTCACAAACCTGAACCTACACTAGACTAGACTAACCCGGTCTGTCTCCGAGAACCCGAGATGGTACAACAAAGATCTTCACCGGGAATTCTATACGTATAAAGGACAAACTGAACTGAGTGCTGACTACAAGGGAGCACATCTTCTCATGCCATTATTACAGCTACCATCACTGGTGGGCAAATCAGCACCAGATCATAAAAAAAATGACTTAAAATCTGAAAGGAAGTGAGCTCACTATTGACAGGGGATACCTCTTTTTAGCCTGATCATGCTACATTGTAAAACAACAGATCTGTGTTAAAATCGGCAGGAGGCGAGCTAGTTAGCTGCACTAACCTCAACTGCTTTGGGTAACGTGCAGGAAAATGTTCCACCTTAAAAGATGCTGGTAGCCTTCGTGAATTATTTCTTCCCCCCCCCGAGTTTTAGCAAGCTAACATTAACTAGTAACAATGGAAAAGCAGCAAAACACCCTTTCGTTCTTTTGAACAGACGAAAAGGGGAAAAGTGTATGATGCTGTTGTCAAAAATAACAATGGAAAATGTATTTGCCAGCAGATACTTACTTGACCTTCAAAACGAGCCATAATGTAACAAGTGTGACCTGTTACTTAAACTCATCTACACGCTCTACACGCCTGTCTATCAGCAGCCAGTGGGAGGCAGAGCCTTGCTGTATTTTAGGCTAAGGAAGCTTAAAGCTAAGTTTCTGTTTGGATCAACATAAAGCATCAAACTGCAGTACATAGATTAGTTTAGTTAAAGTACAATTTAGAGGTAAAAGTACTATGAATGATTTTTCAACTAATTTAACAATTTCAATTTGGGATGGTTTGCTTCAGACAGTTCAAATTGTTTTTTTGGGGATGGTGTTAAAAGTCAGTCTGGAGATTTAAATTCTGTGCGAACAAACCAAGTTAATTAATTAAAGGATATAACTGCTACTCAACCTACTATAATACATTTAAAGTTCCCTTAATGTAAAACTATATAAAAAGAAGTTGTCTTTGGGATTTGCATGAAAAGCAATACTGCTGTATCGTCAGATAATTGGGCTGCCCTTCATCCTGTACTGTACAGCAGGGCCTGCAAAATCCCACAGCCAATATCCACAACATTTGGTCTACAAAGACACGAGGGACTATACTTCAAAAATAGGCCTTGATTGTGCCATGTGGGACAAAAAGCATCAGTCAAGCTAACCATTCCTCCATCTTTCACTGATAAAACCCACTTTCCATTCATTACCCTTTATCATAAACACAAGTCTATGGGGAAGCAGGGCTTAGAAGTGGTTAAGCCTGTCCCTGGTTTCTTATTTCTAGGGAGCATTTATCTGATGATATATATTCCTTTTGGTAAGTGAAAGGAGTTATTCTGTTTCCAACAGGAAGGACATTGATAGGGCATTAGGGATTTGTTTATTTCAACTCAAAGCCATAGCATTTATCCAAGTACATATTTCGCTGCGGGCTCAGACCAAATTATGTCTCAAGGCAAGATAAATCACAAGGCACGAGTCAAAATGCCTAGCGTTTCATGATCCTGCGCAGAGACCTGATGGCAGGCTGCACTTTGCTGAAAGCTATGTTGCACTGTGAATTTTTCAGACACAACAGCCTACGTGTTCCTGCTTGTTTGTGACTAGACTATGATGAATTTGACAGCTGTCATATGCACGTCAACTGTCTAGGTTTTAGACATTCACCAGAATGATGGGATTTGAAAAGAAGTTCATCTGTCTCCCTAATAAATCCATTGTCTTGTCTTCCTTGAACAAGAAATGTAGTGATGGACACATCCAACATTGCCAAACAGGCTTAGTGAAATATTGTAGATGCAGAGAGCTCATTCAGTTTAAGTGAGAGTGAAAAGTGAGTTGATGTGCTTGAGTAAACAACTCAACATCACTCTAGCAAAGGATTGACAGACAGGACAGGGTGTGTTGACAATTTAGAGGATATAAATTACCTACAAACATTTTAAAACAAGTTTGAAAAAAAATCGATTTTTTTAAATTCTTTATTTTTTTTTGTTTATGACGAGCCAGCGTGCAGCTGTACAAACATCAAGGGCATCTTTTTCTCAAATAGGTATTTTGTGTTTGTTCAAATGGCAGGCAAGAAATATATTCCTGCATGTCGCCACATAAAGTATTGTTGTTGTGGCCTGGTGTCTTTCACATGATCTGTCAAGAGACTGTGAGGCTGAGCCAGTTAGAAAGGCCTTCTTACATAAACTCCTAAACTTAGCATCCCTCTGCTGTGACCCAGGCAACAATGCCTCCTTATATGCCCAAACAGAAGCTATTGAACAAAACTCAACAGCTTGTGTGGAGAGGAGTTGAGGGGTCATGTAAACTTGCAGCGGACTAGGAGGCTCCGGAGTGAGAAGAGGAAGAATCCTCTTTTCAGTCTCGACATTGTTTGTTGAGAGGGATCCCTGCCATCACAAACATCAACCCAAATTTCTTTACAGACGGGGCAAAGAGAGGGGACAAAGGAGAGGTCCACAACAACATGATGGTGTTTTAACAATGTGCATGTGAGTGTGTGTGCGTGTGCGTGTGCGTGTGCGTGTGTGTGCGTGTGTGTGTGTGCAATGTTAAAGAGGTCTTCTTTGCAGCCGCTAGCTCACTAAGCACTGAGGACCCCCTGGGGTTTTTGGAAGGATTTTCTTTCAGTCAAAGAGTTGGATCTCCACAGAGGGACGCAAGCGCTGCTGAACACCTTTTAACAACCCAATGCACAGAAGGCATTTGACCCCGTTAAGCTTCAGTCGAGTATAAAATAAATGTCACAACACATCCCGGTGGCTCAGTTGGCTATGGTTGATACTGTATGTAGAGTAAGTGTAATGTCACACGTCGTCTTTCTTCCCAAAGTGTTTATGGACTTGTCTGTAAAAGGCTAAGGGTTGCTGTAGCGAGGAACGCTACTCAGCGGCAGTTCAAAGATCAACTTCCTGGGTACAAAGTGATCTAGGTTTCCTGCATAACACCCTTTTTTTGTGGCCAATAGCGTGTGCACACTAACTTCTGGTTTAGCTTTCGCTAACTTGAATGGGAATAAAACTATTCGATGGTGAGGCTCTCCGAAACGTTCAATATGTTATTGGAACAAATGCATCAAATTGTGAAACAAGGCATTTAGTGGGGGTTGTGATGCTCAAAATGTATATCCTAGTTTTACAGCCTCTTCTTTTACAATGTAAGTTTATCGAAAAAGTGTTATTGGTGTACACCAAGTGACGCTGCACTTAGACATTCTGGCCATTATATGTTTGTCAAACTGGCTTCAAAGCCTGACGCTCTTCCTTGGGGTGTGATTCGAGGCAGCACAAGATGTTAACCATTGTCATAGCAGCTGCGTGTTTGGGCCTTTGAATCAACTAATCTGGCAAAAGTAGAATGCATTTTTCAACATTTTAATGTCAAACATTTAAAAGCAAATATGACGTGAGAGAAGAAAAGCACAGCATTATCAAAAAATGTTGGCTGCATTTTATGGGAGTGCGTAAAGATACAGACTTATCTCTCTGGACGGTCAACAGAATTACTGAGAAATTGTTAGTTTACACAACCATGCAGATAAATCATTTTCTTGCTCAAGCGTTTTGGCACGGACAATTCACCAAATATCATAGAAGGTAAACTTGATTAAATAAGGCCAAACAACACTAGTTGATCTTCATACTTTTGTTGATCTACAGTTGCTTGACAGTCGCCTTTTAAAATAATAATTGTGATATCTCCACAAACATAAAACTCGATTGACAAAGGCACTTTTGTCTTTGTTAGTATATTTCTGATGCCATGTTTCTGCCTTGACATTTGGCAAAATAATGATTAATCACCATGCCTGTTTATAGTCCCCATTTAACAGCTTTTCCTGTTCACTACATTTTTACCTGTATATTTAATCCGTCATTGTTGTTAAAAAGTAGCAACAACATCATTATGATCTTTTCAAACTGCCCATGGCTTGTACACGAACAGATAAAAACAAAGCCTGAACATGTATATCATTTATTCCAGGCTTTAAAGCCGCTGACATTTCAAACAATCCTAGCAAAATGTTCTGGTAAAACTTTGTGATAAAAATGGCTGGTTGATACCTTGAAGCACATATTATGTTGTTTTCATGTTGTTAAGTTTTTTTTTCAGAGCTCGAGTCCATGTGAAACAGTTGTAAGTTGGATGCCTGACATGCGGTGCATGCTTGTGGTCAAATCTATACTTGCATTTTCAATTCTCACAAGTGCTAGAAATACCCATGGCTAACTTCAAATTGCATGCCATTGCATGACATTGTAACCCATCTAAGAGGTCATAAAGAAAATGAGGATTAGAGCAACTTAAAAAACCTTCCGCCCACTTCTCTCAGCCATATGTTACAGAGTTCCTGGTGTCCACAGAGAGCCAGCAACTCGCTGCTCTGATCACTAACTAGCCAGCCAATCAAAGCCTCCTGGCCATGGAGCAATTATCTGCTCTCCATAGCATAGGTGGAGAATGGACCAGCAAACCCCTGCAGCTCTCTCTGTGTCTCCTGAAATAACTCCAAATGCCTTACTCCTATACTAGTATGTAAAACAGAGGGAAAAGGGATTTGTTTTCCTCAGACTCAGATGAGATCACATTACATGCCATGCCAAGTGCAAAGCCTGAAATTGCAGGGGTGGATTTTCACCTCTCACTGTTGCAAGGCCTGAATTCTTGTCATTACATCAATTTATTTCCATGTCATTTGTGTGGGCTAGAGTTTGTCTAATTGAATGAAAGATGACATGACTCGCATTGGACGTGACTTTATTGCCCTTTCCAAGCCACCTACTGTACCGATGAAAAATAGCACGGTTTTGGGCACAGATAGTTATCTTGACAGATAATCTGACGGCAGAAATCATGTGGATGATTGAAGAAACAATTGAAGCAGCACACAATCTGTCATGTACTGTTGAGAGGTGCTCAGAACTCAGACTTGCAAAAGAGTGCCTCCAATTTGTCACAAGGGTGGTGAACCTCTTCTCACTAGACTGACCTTGACAACATATAGAGGTATGGTAGACGAGGATAATGACAAACTCTCATGAGCAAATATCTTTATAGTGGGTTGTTTCCAATAGGGACACAGTGAAGAGTAAGTAAGTAAAGAGGGATTGTGCACAATGGATGGTCTTATCGTTTGTATTCTGCTGCATTAGGATGCAGTCATGACATTTTGTTTCGTCAATACTATGCTACCATGGGGGGACATAGGGATTTAACAACTAGTCAATATGCTACCTTAGTTATTATTTATTTTTCGGGGTGAGATTTTCTCGCCAGCGTCAACCAGCCTTAAACTCTTACATCCGCTGCCGTGATTGGCCCGTCTGTAAACAGTAATATTGACAAGTGCCTCCTCTGAAAATTTGACTGACTTAAAAGACTCTGACACTGACAAAAACTCTAAGGGGCGTTTTCAGACCTGCAGTACGCTGGCTTTGTTTCGATTCAGACACTATTTGATGCAATTGTTGCATATCTGCCATCCGAGAACGGTCCACAATAAATACCATGCATGAGCAAGCTGTCCTCTCATTGGTCAGAAGATTTTCCTCAGTCGTTTTCATTGTGTTTATGTGGTCAATATACCGGTGTTCATTAGATAAACTTACGTCACTATGCATCCGGATGGTATGCACCTGGGCGTGAAATGCTCAGGTGGATACACCCTATGATTCACAATATCTGCATATCTACTGTGTCGGGATTCATCATCTCGAGAGGGGCACATGTGTCATGCAAATACAATAGTATAATCATACAAAGTATCAAAGAAACATCATAACACTTTGCAATATTCAACTGAGAACAGATTTGGCAGACAACTATTTTAATAATCATGCCGGTAAGGAAACAAAGACAGTTGGGTGGCAGAGATGCAAATAGATTCAATAAAAAATAATAGTTTTTTATTTGGATAGGCAGTAAACTCTAACTTTACACCTAAACTTCTGTTAAACCAGTGCAGTTGAAAGATACAGCAATAATCTCCACTTCATTGGGGGATGATGCTCGTTTTAATTTTGATGTGGCTAAAGAGGTGTTTGTCTGTTTCCTGAGGAACAAAGCATCCAGGGGTCCTTGGCTGCACCAGGCCTGATCGTGGGGCCTGTGTGAAATCCAAACTGACTGATCCAGGACAGAGCCAGGATTACACCACTTCCCCCCTGAATTTTGTCCTTCTCAACAATGGGCTTCCTGTAACCACAGTCAAGTGAGCCGTTAGTTAGCCAGTGGAGCCGCAGAGCGGCGGTTCAAGGCTACTGTGGGAAAAGGCAGGGGACTCCAGCATCATGTTACTATTCCTCCGACATAAAGTCCCAAAGCCCCCACCATCAGCATCACCACCCACCACTTTGCTCCCGGTGCCTTCAGGAGGTGTCAGGTTCTGGCACCTGCTGGAGGCCTTGGCAGGTTCATGCCCCTGGCAGGTTCAGATGTCATTCCAGCAAAGAGCCTGTCAGTGTCTCAGTGGTCAGCAGGGGTGACTTGCAGTAGTTTATTTCGGCCTTTGAAGGCACTACTGTCAACTGGGAGAACTTACATTGTAACATTTACAGTACATAGTGATAGGGATTGAGAAATATGTGTTTTCAGGGCTGATACCAATTATTATTAATCAAGGAGAGTGATAACCAGTTTTATGGAACTGATATATATATATTTGCAGTAAAAATAAAAATCTCAGTGTCACAATCCAGAATACCAAGTAAAGGAATGCAACTAACTAGAATTAACTCAAGTACTATACTTCAGTGCAATTTTGAGGCACTTAAGTTACATGACTATTTGGATTTTCTGCTACTTTTTTAATCTATTTGATCAGTTTAGTTTCTGGTTACTTTGCTACCTCAGACTTCAGAGTTCAGTGTTGATAGGCTATAACCTGTGACATGCAACCAATCAGATGGTGTTCTTGGCAGGTGAGTGAGATCACTGAGTGGTGACTACAGACTGGAAACGGAGCCAAAGTAGTGCATCTTAGATGTAATCCTAATAGTGACAAAATAAAACTGGGCAAAAGACTGGGCAATATGGTCTTAAAACTATATTGCAATCATTTCTTGTCCAAAATCATTATATCTTTGTAAATAAATACCAATTTTGCGGCAATATTGTAGGGATGAATATTGGGATTTTCACAAAATATTGACACAATGACATATTAAGTATTCAGTATCAGAACAGACAGATTTGTTAAGCTTAGAAGATAAAATCATTTCACTGTAACTTTACAACCAGAAAAGGACAACAGTTATGCCATATCACACTGTAGCAATATCACAAATAAAACATGATACATTGTCTCATATCACAATAACTATATAGCATCAATATTTTGCTCAGCCCTAGTTATAATGAATGTCTAAATGAATATTCATAAATAATGCTAAAATTAGTAAACCATTTTCTAAAGGAGTATGGTTAAGGTTATGACTTATTATTAATAAATCCTTATCCACATTACCTATTAATAGTGCAACCGGAGATTCATTGACATTATAAATCATCTGAGCAAGAGGTCAATACCATGTCACTGAATCATCTCAATTTGCTTTTGATAAAACTGCTTCCGTAGCAAACACCTTTCTTCATGCACAACAAAATGGTATAGAGGGAAGGAGAGAGGGAGATGGAAAAGGGTAAAATAAGGAGAAAAAGGATGGTGGGGCTATTCAGTTGAAGGAATGAAAAGTCCCCCAGCACAAAGGCCATCAACAACACAGATCTTTTCTTTAGTGATGTCTTTAGCAGTCTGGGAGTAGTCCATACCAGGTTTAATTATGCCACACAAAAAAAGAATGCTCTCTGTTATGTCCTAAATCACAGTGCAGTGACACCCGACTCAATAAGTCTTTCTAGAACAATGCACCTGGTGCCATCGACATCCTCTCACGGAATACAAAGGTGTATCATTTGGGCCGGGAATGATAATTAGATGTGGAATTTACTGAAACTGTCAATGGCAGCATCAATACGGGGGCTCTTAGCATCTGTCATCCTGCAAATCGATGACAATTTTCAGCTATGAATTCAAGAAAATGATAGCTTTCAAATAAACCGCAGGAGAGGAGACCTGAGACGCTTCAAAGCCATCTTCTCTTATGACATTTTTTCTTCTAAAATGTTATTACTGGGTTATTATTCAACCTGCTAAAATCACATTTTTCGGGTTAGGTTAGGTTTTGAAAAGTCCAGCCATTTTTTTTCTGCGGTAAACATGTATACTATACTATACTATACTATATATATAGACAGATCAGATTCTGCTCTGATCTGGAGCAGTTAACTGACAGGAGGAGAGCTCTGAGATTACTTTTTAACTTTCGGGATTAAAGAGAGGATTTATCCTCGGCCCTGTTTATCAGCCAGACTGCAGCAGAGATCTGCAAAGGAGACCTCTGTTATCGGTATTCATCTCACCTTACTGCAATGGTGAGGGCTGACTGGGGCTGGAGAGGAAATGTTACTTTAATTACCTCATTCAGATCCAAGGTAGTTTTGAAGTTTTATTCATGTTAAATTTAGTCTTGTTGGCTGACTTCCCTATCCTGGAAATACAGGCAACCTAATGAAAAAACGTAGAAGTGGTGGTAGTAATTTAAATGGATGAACTGAATTGAATAACAAGGCATCTGCAACTATTTTTTTGATGGAACACATCATTTCTCTCAGCTCAGGTGAGTGGGGATTTGCCACAGTTCTTGTTCATGTTGGTTGTCTGAATATGTTTTAGTTTTAGACTGTTGGTGGGACCTTGGGCTCTGGAAAATTTGAATGCAAATTTTTTCGGAACTTTTTGAAACTGTATGGACAAAACAATCCATGAATCCAGAAAATAATCAGCAGATGAATTGATGAAAAGTAATTGCTTGTTGCTGCCCGAGGATTGCAAGCACTGTTCTGTTACTCTATTTTCTCTCTCACTATTGTAAGGCTGCCTTGCAAAGATAAGGTCAAGGAATATTGCTAACAGAGCTGGGCCGGACATAGGCAGCTCTAAGAGCCCATATTTATGTCCGTCTCTGACAAATTTAGGGCTGGGGTCAGCAGGTGTTGGACTCAGCAGGAACTGAAGGTCAATGACACAAATTTGGACGCTGAATGAAACTGTACGACTGCTGGTCACATCACAAAGAACAAATTAACTGCTGCAATGCAACGCTGTAATCTTCAGAGAGGTATAAAGACCAGTTAGTCAGGCCTGGAATCTCACAGAGAAAATGAGAGCCACTTATCCAATAACGAGAGCTTAATGAGGGTCCCTTTAACTAGCTACAATGTCTCTCTTTCCCTTGGAGAAACATTTGTCTTATAGTACAAATGTGATTCATGCATCATTTCTATTGTGAGAGAGAGTGCTGTAATAACGGTATAAATCACTAAGGGCCTAGGTTGGGGTAATGAGACTTAAATCTCTTAAAACAACACCATGAACTCAGCTGAATGATAAAATGATGTGGTGGAGGAAAATACTACCTTCTCCGGGTAAAGCTACACCACTCTCCGCATAGGCACGTATGGCTTTTGGCAGTGCAGAAGCCCTACTTCATTTAGCTCTGACAGGCAATTTAATACCACAAAATTACTAACCTTAGCTTTGCAATTACTTTTCCAGCTCTGAACATTTTCAGCCCCTCTGTAGATGTAATCTTAAGGCTGAGGCCTCTGGATAGGGCAAACCCCAAGGTCTTAACTTACACTTTTCACTGATCAGACAAAACATGGAGAACACAGGAAATGTAGAGAGCATAATAGTTCACCCGTTTATTGGGCAATTCCATGTTGGATCTAGCCTACCATGTTCCTCCGCAGCCTGTCAACATAATGCAAGTTGAAAAGTGCAGTTCCTGATCGTGTACCTTTACATGGGAGTGATGCTACACATTCATGTGGTAAAGTTACAGTCACATTTTCATACATTGTTTTGCCTAAGTTCATGTTCAACTCTGTGAACCTGGCAGCACAAATTCAGTGAATAATACATAGTATTTCAATCATGTATTCTTCAATTAGACAGATATGGTGATGTTTTTAGGGGTGGGTATCATTAGGATTTTATCAATTCTACTACTTTTATTGATGCTCAGTTCGGTTCGGTCTGTATTGTTATCGGTTCTTTATCATTACCAAATAATTGCTTTTTTAAAAATACGTCATTGTGAAACAGGACTAAACTCAGAACAGGAATAGAACTAAATATTCTAAATATAACTTCATTGTTGAAAGAGTAGTAACCGTAATATTTAGATGACGATAAAGACGATAAACTCAATAATGTCTCAGTGGAAACTCACCTAAAATGTAAATGAACTAATATTCCAGACATCAATATACTGACTGAAGTTTATAAAGTATGAAGAACACAGACATCAGTCAGTTTCGGTCGTCCTCTCTCTGCTGATGTGATACACTGCCTGCAGGTACCGCTGGCGGAGGGAGGAGTCAGTCTCAGTCAGCAGCAAAGTTCCTAAGAATTCACCACTTTTGAAGATACTGGTACGTGACAAATCAAGCTGAACATGTAGATTACATACAGACAGCTTTCGTTTAAGCATGCCGCTTTGCTGGTCTATAGCATTTCGCCATTAGCCGAGCTAGCACTCTGCGGCTGTGTAAAACAGCTGCAGATTGAAATTTCGCTCTCTACACGTTTATGCTTGTTGAACAGGGGTATTAATAACGTGTTGGAATTATAATTGGGTAAGGTTTTATAGCACTTACAGTAACGAGAATTGTTGCTGTCAACTCGAGTCAAATTCAGTAATCTTCACCTTGTTCACTTCACTGTCTCCACCTGCTGACTTCACTCTGTCAGTGTTAATGTGGAGGAGCAGCAACGTGATAAGATATTACACCAAAACGTTAAAAAGGACAGATAAGAGAGCCGCTCTATTTTTATCATTGGCAACATATTGTGAATCACATCGTATGATGAGTTACGGTGAACAATTATTAGAGGACCTTTATATAAATCGCTACAAAAAAACATGGGAGGGTAATTGTGTTAACGTATGCGCTTTTCTTAAATCTGTGCTCCTCCATCATTACCACATGTTTTCTGCAGCTGTGCCTCATGCAACAGAATATTACTACTTGTATTAACATCCACACATGGCCAGTGTACTCTCCTATCAGCCTCCAGTAAACCCTCCTTACTTTATCATCTTAGCATCAACGGGATAACCTTAGAAAAGTCTTATTTAATTCCCTGGAGGCCTTATCACATTTAGGCCTGTTTTGTCAGCGGGGGGAGAGGGGAAATGATTTGTACTGATCAGTCTCTGCTCTCCTTGGCTCCTAACTGCAGCTTTACTGAGCTTCTGACAGATGCGTCCCCTGCTGTCTGATTAAAAATGGTCATTTCTCCAGCACACAATGTGGTGCGGTAACCTTTCATTTGAAGGATGATTGCCGCGCTGTGACAGACACTCCTCCGTTTGTTCATTTTGTCTGTCCACGGCGAGGATATTGACATTCAGATTTCGCCTATGCTTTCATCTTGGAACAGATGTCACAGTTGGCACGCAGTCTAGACAGGAACAGCAGGTAGGACAGAGCTCAAGGGGCAACAGGAGACAAGCGGTGAACGTGACAATGTGCAAAACAAGTGTATGTTTTACATCAGCCTGTCCCTCTTTCCCTCGATGCAACTCACAATGACCCTCATAGAACATCTGCCTGCTGTGCTGGGCAGGTATTTGAGCCCTCCCCTCTCCTTGGCCTGTTTCTCATTCACGCAAGCTGGTGTGGAGCGTTAGGGAACACCAGCCAAATTATGGAAACCTTCGCTCATCTACGACAGGCAGAAACGCAAACCTCAAACCCCTGCGGTGGGCCAAATCCCCTTGCTTGCACAAATGAGGATATTCTAATGTCAGGCCTGTTTGCAGGGGTGTAAACTTGTGGAAGTGCTGCTATCAGATAGGATATCAAAGTCAACAAGCCTGTTGCTTTAAGCTGATCCTTCTGTCCCCAGGAAAACTTGCTGCTCTGCGAAAGCCCAGAGGAGCCTTCAAATGTTTCCCCAAGTGCAACCTGATCCATAACAGGCAGAGTCATGCAGCTCCCCGTGCTACCGTCACTCCACGCACAGCAGGGCCACTCTAATACCCCATTCCAACATGGCAGCCAGGAAGCACTTGAAAAATCGCACAGCCGAGCAGCAGAAGCCAATGCTACACATCTGCTGAATGTGGTAGGCACAATTTATTACCACCTGTTGAACTCCAGTTAAAACTACCCGGAATGCTGAAAGTTTAATTGTGTAAGCTACAGAACATGGAGTTCCGCTGCTGATGTGCTGCTGCAGATTATTTATAGACAGAACATGACACTAAATGTGCAGATTTTTATGGCGAGCCAGCAAATGTTTTTTATCCAATAAGTCATAAAAGATTTTGGCCCTATGCAGTAGCGAGCTAATTTTTGCCATTATTTTGCCAATATTTTAGATTGTTTCATGCTTTATAAGAGCTGAGAGTTTTAAAGGTTCGACCTGTTTGTGTCTGACATGGCAAAGAGCATGGCGTTTTCCTATACTCCAGTTTCTCTGGGACAACTTTAAGGTGACAAGGCTGTTGCTGAAGCTTTAAGTAAATATCATTGGCCAACCAGTTATTGTTGGTGAGATAGGTCACTTGCTGGACATTTTCCAAAGAGTCTGGATACAAGTGCTGCCAGCAGTATCTGTACTTTATTTTGATTCAGTCTTGCATTCCAAGTAGTGGAACTTGTGAACTTTCTGACCTCTGACCTTCCAAAGCAAGTCACTCCGAAGTTTCTGTGTTCACACAATTGAACCAGAAATAGAGGACGGAAAGGACATATGAGGCAATTGGACGCCATTATACAATTTAACAGCACTTCCACACTGGGAAACCTAACTATTCCAATCGCAATAAATACTTCTTGCCCTCTTCCCATGGGTGCTGCCAATGTTGTTTGACGTCAAACGACTCCTCCATCATGAAGTCTGGGTAAATGGGATTTGCAACAGGTTTACAAAAAGAAATTCCGACTTTAAGAGGAGTAATAGGAGGTCAGAAAGTTTCAAGTTCCAAATTGTCCGTTACGCAATGCACATGGAATGCTTCTGATAGTATTCCCTGAATTATACGCCATTAAAATGATCACCCAGTTCGGTGTAGTGAGAGCAGTGAGTCTGTCGTCGGTTGCATTAATCTTAAGGATGGCACACTGTCGACTGTTTTCATTCTTAATGTCCACATTATTTAACAATACAGAAGACATACAGAGACGGTACAGACATATGCATCAGAGGTAAGACTATAACCGCAGACACAAAAAGTAAAAAGGGTGTAACAATGTAACAATAAACTGATGTGAAGAACTCAAAAGTTACAAACGTCTGAATGAAGTTTTGTTTATTAAGAGTTCAATTCCTTATCGATATTTTCCTTTGTGGCAGCCACAACAATTATTAAAGCAGGCTCACATTAGTGAAATCAGTGAAACCAATCCAGAAATACAGTTTAATCCTGTGTCGCAGCCAATCTTTAATGGCTTTCTATGACACTTACTGAAGTTTTATACACAGTATTATACAGTGAGAGGAGTGTCAGTGCTGTACTTCTTTGGAACGAAGTGTTTGGACAGGATTTGGACACCCTGTTTTTATCCTGATGCTCACTGTCAGTATGGATATCATCAATGAGGCTGCTGACTGCTGCAGTTTATGCGTTTGTGCCATGCTGGGTATTAACAGTGGCTCTCTGCTTTAACATCGTGCAATGAGACATTTTAGCAGCAGGTTTACCAAAGGTGCAAGGCATATATACAGTATATGAGCATAATGCCTAGAGCTTCATACTGTAACATAAAGTTCTCACCATGCAGATTAGCTGATGATCATTTGATCTACAATACCACATCTGTTGACTGAGTTGTCTATTTCAGCCTTGGTCCATCACATTGTTGTACACTGGCCACTAACCACTGCAACACTTCTAACCTATTCTTATAACATTTAATATGTTGTGATACTTTTACAGATGACAACGGAACACGCTTATCATGCGACTACGTGAGAGTCTTACAGTATGTCATTCTTTTAGGCAAACATCATGATATCACACTATATACTGTTTTACACACTCATTATTATCATCATCAGTTACAAAGACTCTTTAAGGCATTCTACCACAAAGGTTTTTGCTCGAACAAATGCTTTATTGTAATTTCAAAAAATATTATGTCTTGACAGACATGAAACTTGATGACATATTTCTATTAATAATACTAATATGGTAAAATACGAGACCATAGATCAGCAAATGCGCATGGTATGATAACTGTTCGTTTCATCCCACATTATACTTTGAAAACTGCACCGCTGCAACCCTGGCTGTCACTCCATTCACTCTCCTCCACTGAAAGTTTTACTTTTGCCCTGCTCAATCTGAGATTACTCTCCGACTGGTTGAACAAAAGTGATTCGTATGCCAATCAAAGCAAATTTCTGTCAATCAAGCTCAACAAGGGAGTTGTCACAGCATCTCATCGCTGTCCGTCAACATAGTGACAACTCTGCAGCTCTCCGGATTCTAGTGTCCACACACAGAGGAAGCCTTCAGTTGAGAAACAACCACATAGGCACACAGTGGGCCACATCATGTGGAAAAGCTCCTTGGGTGATAAAGGTACTTATAACCCTACATATATTTATGGATACCATTAAAAACAAAACTGCTATAAAGAAAATAGCTGACTGCAGAGCAAAAAGCCCGAAGGACCCAATTTCCTCCTGAAGCACCTGATGGACACACTGACAAGCAGATTGCTTTCCAGTACCAATTTTTGGAGCATGTGAAAAATGGTCCGCGCAGCCGGTATGTGGTCTGAGATGAGTCATAAATCTTGTTTTATCTCCTCCGTGGTGGTAGCAGAAAAGGATGAGTTGCTTTTTTTTCATCTCATTCACATGTCTATCTGTCTGTTATCTGTGCCCTTGAGCAAAGATTACTGATGCCCTGTCTTTGATATATGACACATCACACAGAGCAGCTTTTCATCCTGTGAATTAACCCAGAGAGGGAGAGAAAAAAATTCAAACCTGACTGCCATCAGCCAGGGGGGCTCTCTCACCACTCCTTTGTGCTCCTCTGCCCCCCCTTCCCCTGCTCACATGATCCCTTCCCACCTTCCTTCCTTTAGAACCGTGGATCCCCTCCTCTTCCCTCCCTTCTGATATCGAGCAGACGGGGGG